>CM038629.1:44380682-44413182 GCA_021554675.1 Leuciscus idus | reverse complement strand
CACAGAATGGTGGGTCTGGAAATTTACAGTCGCAACACAAGCAACATTGTTTGAACAATGTCAGAGAGACTAACGAGTGAAACAAATGTGTGGTTCAGCAGTTAATGAACCCATAAAAGTCCCTTCTGTTCAGGGGCCGGTTTCACAAAGATAGACTTTGACTATGGCTTAGATATAGTAGATAGTCAGACTTCAGATAGACATCTAAATCAGACCGTTGCACAAAGCACTTAAGACTCTGACTATCTTAAAGGAACCGTATGTAAGATTGTGGCCAAAACTGGTACTGCAATCACTTTCAAATGACTGTAGAGCGGTGTATCCCCTCCCCCTCCCCCCTGACTCCAGGTTGCCAGTTAAGGCCCGTACACACCGGGACGAATATCGGCGCGCGTTATTCGCCAGCGTTTTTCAACGCGTTTTTTGTGTTCACACCCAAGCGTTTTTCGCTGACGATGAGCCGAGTGAACATGCAAATTCATTCCCTGACATTAGATGGCGCTTAATGTAAAACAGAAATACAATACCACTCCATAACAGTCTATACTCTGCAATACCACTCCATAACAGTCTATACTCTGCAATACCACTCCATAACAGTCTATACTCTGCAATACCACTCCATAACAGTTCTCTTTTAACAAGATTTTTGTAGTCGCTGTCGCGTTTGTCATATAGTTCTTTATTCCGACACCAACGAGACCAGCAGCTCTACATTCATCTTGCCTTGCATCTTCCTCCTCATTTCTTCCCGGCAGTGTAGACGCTACTTGGCGTATATCTTCTTCGCTGTTACGTATGTGTGCTCAGCAAGACCGTTTTGTGTTTGAGCGCCCCCAAGTAGTGTTTTACTGTAACTTCAGAAGCTCCAGACACGTGAGCAAAAGCGCCAATCTCATTGGTCGGATAGTTTTTGACGCGGCGCGTCAAACCCAAAAAACGAACCCGAGGCGTTTAAAAAAAAATTACGCTTTTACGCGTGCCGTTTTTCGCGTCGGTGTGCACACTCACATTGGCGCCCTTTGTTTAGTCACGAGGCGTTAAACGTCGGCGAATATCGCGCGCGAAATTCGTCCCGGTGTGTACGGGCCTTTAGGCTGCAGGATCCAGCAGGAACGTAGGCTGTCTTCAAATTCTTCTCCGTTTTCAGCCGTCTCCATCTTTCAAAGGCATCTCCTATACAAATCCTTGTTTTATTTCGGACTTCGGATTCATAACGAGGTCTTTTAGGTTTCGTAACGTTAGACATTTTTTATCCGACACGTTTGTATCTGCAGCTGTGGTAACTAGAGCAGAGCTGGCAACCCGGAAGCCGAAACACTACTGACTTCGTGATTGGTAGATAGCCGGAGGGTGGAGCATCAGGCCAAAACACAACATGACAACATCAACATCAGTTGAGGACTGCAACTTCACTTTTAAATGACAATATCCTGGCCGGACTACTGTTGTCAGTGATATAAGTATTTGAAATGAACATAATTTTTTAATGTCTAGTGACATATCAGGGCCATTTTATGATTAATTGAAATACATTTCTTACATACAGTTCCTTTAAGTAGGACTACACTGCAATGCATTCTGGGTAAATTAAGACACTTTTCAAAACAAAAAACATGGCGGATCGAGTAAGCGCATTCAGCCGCTCAGTGCAGTTTACCCCAGCGGAAGATATGTGTTTGTTGGAGGAGTATAACAGTTACAAGGACATTTTACTTGGGAAATTTAGCGGAGAATGTAGTAACAAGAAGAAATGTTTAAATTATGAGCCATTTTCCCTTTTCTTTTGGCTGTTTGTAATGTAACTGATTGTTACTGCTGGTTGCCAAGGTAACATAGAGTCTTAGACCTAAGTTAGCCTGGGGGGAGGGTGTCTAATTTTTTTACTAGTCTACTAGACTAGTCTATGAGCAAATTTGAGACTTGTCTAACACTATAGACCGGTCTAAAATAGCTTTGTGAAACCGGCCCCAGTTGTGTTAGACAATAGTCTAGTCAATTAGTCAATCCAGGCACACTTGGACCTTTAGGACAGGAGAGAGGAGAGTAAGGATGAAGTCAGACACTGGACACTATTGTTTGCATTGACGGCTCGAGCACGGGCACCTGACCGCCCCGAAGAGACGTGTCACTTCCTGTCCTCTCGAAGCCATTTGGCTTTTGTTGCATCTTCCTCTTAAAAACCCCAAACTCTTTCAGAGATGAGTGGCTGACCTAAATAAATAATGGCTCGAACACAAACACATCTTACCGGTGCACTTTTTCAGGCTTCCGGGCCGTTTTCCGTGCATCCCGAGCTTGCATCCGAAGTTCTCCTCCCAGAATTCGGCAAACCACACATTCCTTCTGTTGTTGGAGAGCGAGCGACTGCGGAAGTAGCGATCGAACGCTGAGGAGAGAGAGGAGAGGAAAAGAAAGCATTAAGCATCTGAAGGAATGAATTACAGAGAAATGCAAAATAACAATGGAAAAGTTTTGAAGTAGAAAGACTGAAATAGTATTTTAAATTGTTCTTGTAAAAATCATACAGTACACATGATTTTGGTAACACTTTACATTAAGGTTTAATTGATTAACATTCAGCATCATACATTAGGTAACATTAATTAAAAATGAACAATCATTTTTTACAGCATTTGATAATCTAGGTTAATGTTAAGTTACATATATATTATTGTTCATTGTTAAAGTGCCCCTTTTATACTGTTTTAAAGGGTCCTAATTTTATTTTGGAGTCTCATACAATAGGTTTACATGCATCCATGTTCAAAAAACACTTTAATTTTCTCATAATATACATTGCAGCATCAGCTCTCTTCTCACAGCGTCTGAAACACTTCAATCAAGGATATGGTCTCTCTAAACCCCGCCTTTCTGAGAGCCTACTCTGCTCTGATTGGTCAGATGGCTCAGTCTGTTGTGATTCGTCTACTCTGCTCTGATTGGTCAGATGGCTCAGTCTGTTGTGATTGGTCTATTCAGTTCTGATTGGTCAGATGCCCCAGTCTGTTGTGATTGGTCTACTCTACTCTGATTGGTCAGATGGCCCAGTCTGTTTTGATTGGTCTACTCTGCTCTGATTGGTCAGATGGCCCAGTCTGTTTTGATTGGTCTACTCTGCTCTGATTGGTCAGATGACCCAGTCTGTTGTGATTGGTCTATTCTGCTCTGATTGGTCAGATGACCCAGTCTGTTGTGATTGGTCTACTCTACTCTGATTGGTCAGATGGCCCAGTCTGTTTTGATTGGTCTACTCTGCTCTGATTGGTCAGATGGCCCAGTCTGTTTTGATTGGTCTACTCTACTCTGATTGGTCAGATGACCCAGTCTGTTGTGATTGGTCTATTCTGCTCTGATTGGTCAGATGACCCAGTCTATTGTGATTGGTCTACTCTGCTCTGATTGGTCAGATGACCCAGTCTGTTGTGATTGGTCTACTCTGCTCTGATTGGTCAGATGCCCCAGTCTGTTGTGATTGGTCTACTCTGCTCTGATTGGTCAGATGGCTCAGTCTGTTGTGATTGGTCTACTCTGCTCTGATTGGTCAGATGGGTCAGTCTGTAGTGATTGGTCTACTCTACTCTGATTGGTCAGATGAACCAGTCTGTTGTGATTGGTCTACTCTGCTCTGATTGGTCAGATGACCCACTCTGTTGTGATTGGTCTACTCTGCTCTGATTGGTCAGATGACCCAGTCTATTGTGATTGGTCTACTCTGCTCTGATTGGTCAGATGACCCAGTCTGTTGTGATTGGTCTACTCTGCTCTGATTGGTCAGATGCCCCAGTCTGTTGTGATTGATCTACTCTTCTCTGATTGGTCAGATGACCCAGTCTGTTGTGACTGGTCTACTCTGCTCTGATTGGTCAGATGGCCCAGTCTGTGTGATTGGTCGACCACTTACAGCAACTGCTATTTTTTGGCACAGTAAAAAATCACTACAACAACATAAACAGTATATGCACTATACATTTTACATTTATTATTATTAGTAGTAGTAGTATTAATTAATTCAAATGATGGACTGGGAAAGGAGACAAGCATCTAAAGGAATGACACACATTTGTGTCAGTTAAGTGGCAGAGCATGAGTAAATCCTCGGCGGTATTCCTGTCTGCGTCTAATCCCTGTCCCCACAGACACAATTATACAATGTGTTCTGACAAAAGTGCTCAAATTGGTGGGTCTATTCCCAAGCTGTTGCCTGAAAGCCGAGAGCCACTGCTTGAGGGACAGTGCTATGATTACTTGAGTGTAGACAACCACCAGGAGGAGGCTGGGACGCACTCGCCACTGTATGGATACGGTATTAAGTGTCGGACTATGATGCTAATTATTAGCAATGCTTCTGACAACATTGGAGAGCAGAAATAAATGTCTCCACTAAGTCTGAGCATTGCGATCTAATGGGTGAATTCAGGTACACTGAGAACTTTTTGCTATTGAAATGTCTGTAAGATTGTTGACCAGTTTAGTTGAATACACCCAAGTTTTTTTGTTGTTGTTGCCTTCAACAAAAGGATCATTAAATAAAATTAAAAGATATTCCATGATATTTTCATGATTTTCCATGTCTTTTTATATTGTTTTCCAGTTGTTTGTGAATACTAGTTAACATTTTTTTTTTGAGAGAGAGAGATTGCACTCACAAAACTCATTTATAGCAGAACTTAGAGTTCACTAAAAGCAGGGGGAAAAAATAGATTCACTATTGAATTTTTTATGATTTACTGTGACTTTTTGAGCCCTATCTTTCACCCAGCGCAATTGACTTTGTACAGCGACGCAAGTATCATTCCTATTTTGCACCCAACGCACAGCGGACTTTTCCCTCCACAGACGCACGCCGGTAAATTAGGGAATGAACTTGCGCTCCCGGGGGCGTTTCAGCGCAAAGAGGAGGCGTGTTTCTGCGCAAATGTTCCCTGGTGCTATTCTGCAGTTTCAGAAAACAATTCCGCCACTGACCAGGAAAAACCTAGTCTAAAGTCAGGGCCATAATGTAGCGTGTGCACAACGCACATACACTTTGCTTCTCTCATCTACACAGACGCAGCAGTTCACATTTTTGCAAACCATACATAGTTACAAGGAAAAATATTCCACACGAGGGAAATCATTGTGGTGTCCATGAAGATGTAAAAAATAGGCATAAATCTAGCTTACACATTTACCCAAATTATTATACACCTGTTTAACCGAAGCTAATTTGGGTGGGTTTCTCCATCCCCAATGTCACTTCTCTGTGTTTTACGGCCTTGACGAGAACGTCGGTCTCCTCGGATGTGATCCGCTCCTGGCGTGCGCCTGGCAAATCCGCCGTTATAATAGCAATGGAACAAGCACGCCTGCTCTTAAAGGGAATGTGAGATGACGCTCTGATTGGTTTATTTCACGTTATGCCCAAACCACACCTATGAGTAATGTAGCGACTTCAGACCAACCCATTTTAGATTTGCAAGATCCGCCCACAAAGTTACTTGCGTTTCGCGTTTGATACTTGCGTTTCAGATCGTTAAAATAGGGCCCTTTAAGGTTTTATTTCCTTCAGCTTGGTAATCACAATTTTAAATTCCCTGATATTTTCAGGTTTTCATTTTTATATTTATTTAAGTCATTAGTTCTAAATATCGTTTTGCTAAATATCGATTTTCTGGTTACTAACAAATAATATGTTTAATTAATAATTGATTGCTAAGGAGCCCCAAAAGGGACACGGTGAAGGAAAACATTATGAGAAGGGAGCAATAAATATTTGTCAAAGCTTTTTGCGTTATCTGAGAAACCGAGAAACTTTGCATTCGCTCACAAAGAACACAAAGGTTTAGCAATTAAGCAAACGCAAAGTTTCTTGGGGAACGCAAAACATTTGCGAGAGAATGCAAAAGCATTGAAATATATTTTTTCCTTCCATCCCATATTTTTCCACCATTATTTCCCTTCAGGGGCTCCGTAAATTGTCACATACACCAGCATTCAAAAAGTATTTATAATGTTACAAAAGATTTCTATTTCAAATAAATGCTGTTCTTTTGAACTTTCGTTTCATCAAAGAATAGAATGCATCATGGTTTTCATAAAAATATGAAGTAGCTTAACTGTTTTCAACACTAATAATACTATACAGTTATAGTTTGGTTAAAAAGTTTAGTTAAAATTTAAAGGTTTGGGGTTAAATTTTACTTAAAAAGAAAATGTATTTTCGGAGGGGGGGGGGGGGGGTAAATTAACACTTTTATTCAGCAAGGATGCATTAAATTGATCAAAACTGTCATTTATAAAGTCATTTATAATGTTAAAAAAGTGTAAAATAATAATAATAAAAAAACACAAACAAAAAAGTTTTCAACATTGATAATAATAAGAAATGTTTCTTGGGCATCAAATCATCATATCAGAGTGATTTGTGAAGGATCATGTGACACTGAAGACTGGAGTAATGATGCTGAAAATTCAGCTTTGCATCACATAAATAAATGATATTCTAATAAGTATCCAAATATAAAAAAAACTTCTTTTAAACTGTAATAATATTTCATAATATCACTGTTTTCACAGTAAAGTAAATGCAGCCTTGGTGAGCAAAAGACACTTCTTTCAAAAACACCAAACATTTGAGCGCTCGATAGTACATGTCACAGGTACACACCATCCACCGTGGCTCTCTTGGGCAGGATGGTTATGGCTCCTTCCGCCACTTTCTCCTGCTGGATCACCGGAGAGATCTTGGCTCCCCAGCTGTCAGACCCGACCCACAGAAAGTGGCCCGTCTGGTTGCTCCTCTTGGCAGCATCCAGCACTCGTCTGTGGACAGAAACAATGATACATCAGCCTCAAACAGCACATCTATATCTCATCTAGTGAAGCGCTTGAGTTCAGATAAATGTGTGTCAGGAGCTGCAGGCTCTGCGACTGATATTCATATACAGACACACTCGTTCCTCACTCACGTCAGAGACTCGGAGACGCTAAAGCCTTAAGAAGATCTGTAACACTTTACAATAAGGTTCATTAGTTAACATTAGTTAATGTATGACATGAACTAACCATGAGCAATACATTTGTTACTGTATTTGTTAATCTTTGTTAACGTTAGTTAATACAAATACAGCTGTTCATTGTTTGATCATGTTAGTTCACGGTGCATTAACTAATTTTAACAAGATTGAAATTAACATTAACAAAGATTAAAAATGCTGTATATGTGCAGTTCATTATTAGTTTGTGCTAATGTAGTTAAAGGATTAGTTCACCCCAAAATGAAAATTTCCTAATAATTTACTCACCCCAATGCCATCCAAGATATCCATGTCTTTCTTTCCTCAGTGGGAGAGAAATGATGTTTTTTGAGGAAAACATTTCTGGATTTTTCTTCTAACAATGGACTTCATTGGTTACCATCGTTTTTAAGTCCAAATCAATGCAGTTTCAAAAGTCTTTGAAGTGTTTAAACGGGCTGTACACGATCACAGCTGAAGAAGAGGTTGTTATCTAGCGAAACGATAGGTCATTTAAATTAAAAAAAAATAATTTATAGACTTTTTACCTTCAATAGTTCGGATTGAGCTGATCAACAAATGGACAGGGAACTACGTCATCATGTTGAAAGGTCACGCCGGCGCCGGCAATACTATTTGAACTACTATTCATATTCATCAGAATGTTATTCATATACTATTCATATTCATATTCACTGAATACTATTACTATATATATAATAGCAAACAATACTATTTGAACTATCCTCCTACGTACGGTCGCATTGTAAACAGTGGGGCGGTACTTCTGCCGGCGCCGGCGTGACCTTTCAACGTGATGACGTAGATCCCTGTCCGTTTGTTGATCAGCTCAATCCCAACTATTGAAGGTAAAAAGTCTATAAATTATATATATATTGTGAAAATGACCTATTGTTACGCTAGATAACAACCTCTTCTTCAGCTGTGATCGCGTACAGCCCGTTTAAACACTTCAAAGACTTTTGAAACTGCATTGATTTGGACTTAAAAACGATGGTAACCAATGAAGTCCATTGTTAGAAGAAAAATCCAGAAATGATTTCCTCAAAAAACATAATTGTTCTCCCACTGAGGAAAGAAAGACATGGATATCTTGGATGGCATTGGGGTGAATAAATTATTAGGAAATTTTCATTTTGGGGTGAACTAATCCTTTATCTAACGTAAACTAATGAACATTATTCTAAAGTGTCTAGTAAAGATCTTGTCCTGCTGTCTCATGTATTGCATGGATATATATTTTATTGAGAGGGATTTGGGAAAGAGGACAGGAGTTCTGTTAAGATATTGCTCACTCTGTCTGTCAGGGTTATGTTTGTGTTTGATCTGTTTCCCTGTTTTGTTCATGTCTGAGTTTCACATGTTCTTTGTTCAGTTTCCCGCCTTTGTTCAGTTTCCATGGTTACCGTCATTAGTAGTTCATTGGTTTCAGCTGTGTGTCATTTATTAGCTCGTTTCAGTTTGTTATTTAATCCTCACCCTTGCCTTCACTCTTGGTCCCGTCTCTGTTATGTTGAGATGTGTTTGCACTGCCTGTTTGCTTGCTTTTTGAGTAGGAATTAAACTTATTAGTGTTTTGTGAGAACCTGAGTCTTCAGTCTTCAGTTTCCCTGCATGCATCATTACACTGTCACTGTGAAAGATTAAGAGAGAAGTGACTGGAAAGAACAAATTAACCCAAGAATGATTAAATAATATCTGGATTAACTGTGTACAGAATCTCCAAGATGATATCCAAAAAGCGAAATTGAGAAAACCAATTCGTAACGGAAAAGGTCTGATTCAGAATCAAAGCAAATGCTTATCAGATATCAACTAAAAAGTTAGATATAAGTTCAAGCTAAAACTCATCTCACTCTCACTATCTTAAACCTAAGTCTCTCTGTATATTTTCACGACAGACTGAGCCATCTGACCAATCAGAGCAGAGTAGACCAATCACAACAGACTGAGTCATCTGACCAATCAGAGCAGAGTAGACCAATCACAACAGACTGGGTCATCTGACCAATCAGAGCAGAGTAGACCAATCACAACAGACTGGGCCATCTGATTCTGACCAATCAGAGCAGAGTAGACCAATCACAACAGACTGGGCCATCTGACCAATCACAACAGTGTGAAATAGTTAGCATGCCCTTGGTCAATCTGTTAATAAGCCCAACATTTAACACTAATTTTCACACCTGTTTTGCCGGAGCTTGCTTTAAAACTCTATGCAACTTCAGTATGAAGTCAGATTAGCATTCGCCTCCAAGGCATATAAATAAATATTGTACTCATCAGCAGCTGTTAAATCAACAAACATATGTATAGATGGCAGGAAAGCCAACATTTTTCAGCCATCTCTGTGTGATGAAGCCAAATCTGTGCGCGCAGAGCAGCACCTCGGGGACCGGCTCAGGAAAGCTGCGAGGACCTCCACAATCTGAAGAAGCAGAGGAAAGTAGAGCATCCCTCCCTCCAGGCACAGAAAGCCTCACTTCACTCCCTCTCCAGCACTCTTAATTGCTTTCCATCTGTACTTAGTGCAGTAAAGTTAGACAATATACAGGTGGCAACTGAGATAAAGGAAGGAGCTGAGCAGAGGCTGCTGGGAGGGACGGCGCGTTAGGAGAAGTGTGTTAATGAGTGTGTTTTAGCTGTTCCTCCCCTCTTAATCGCTCTATGGCTGCGTCCCAAATCACACACTTCCCTACTATATAGTAGGTGTGAAACAGTATGTGACCAAAGAAGTGTGTCCAAATTCACAGTACTCATACACACATTCATATTCATACTACACACATTCATATTCATACTACACACATTCATATTCATACTGCACACATTCATACTACACACATTCATATTCATACTGCACACATTCATACTGCACACATTCATATTCATACTGCACACATTCATACTACACACATTCATATTCATACTGCACACATTCATACTACACATTCATATTCATACTGCACACATTCATACTGCACACATTCATATTCATACTACACACATTCATACTACACACATCCATATTCATACTGCACACATTCATACTACACACATTCATATTCATACTACACACATTCATACTACACACATCCATATTCATACTGCACACATTCATACTGCACACATTCATATTCATACTGCACACATTCATACTGCACACATTCATATTCATACTGCACACATTCATACTACACACATTCATATTCATACTGCACACATTCATATTCATACTACACACATTCATATTCATACTGCACACATTCATATTCATACTACACACATTCATATTCATACTGCACACATTCATATTCATACTACACATATTCTTACTACACACATTCATATTCATACTGCACACATTCATATTCATACTGCACACATTCATATTCATACTACACATATTCTTACTACACACATTCATATTCATACTACACACATTCATATTCATACTGCACACATTCATATTCATACTGCACACATTCATATTCATACTGCACACATTCATATTCTTACTACACACATTCATATTCATACTACACACATTCATATTCATACTGCACACATTCATATTCATACTGAACACATTCATATTCATAGTACACACATTCATATTCATACTGCACATATTCATATTCATACTGCACATATTCATATTCATACTGCACACATTCATATTCTTACTACACACATTCATATTCATACTACACACATTCATATTCATACTGCACACATTCATATTCATACTGCACACATTCATATTCATAGTACACACATTCATATTCATACTGCACATATTCATATTCATACTGCACATATTCATATTCATACTGCACACATTCATATTCATACTGCACACATTCATATTCATACTGCACACATTCATATTCATACTGCACACATTCATATTCATACTGCACCAACTCAAGAAAGTATGCGATTTCGGACGCAGTCTATCTATATATATATACACACACTCACCTGCCACATTATTAGGTACACCTGTTCAATTGCTAAACCCAAAAATCTAATCAGCCAATCACATGGCAGCAACTCAACACATTTAGGCTTGTAGAAATGGTGAAGACGACGTGCTGAAGTGTAATCATCAGAACGGGGAAGAAAAGAGTGACTTCATATGTGTCATGGTTGTTGGTGATAGACGGGCTGGTCTGAGTACTGCAGAAACTGCTGATCTACTGGGATTTTCACACACAATCATCTCTAGGGTCCGGGAAAGAGAAAATATCCAGTGAGCGGCAGTTCTGCGAGTGAAAATGCCTGGTTGATGCCAGAGGTCAGAGGAGGATGGCTGATGGCTGGTAGAACGACTGATAGAGAGGTTACCGTAACTCAAACAAGCACTCGTCTCAGCCGTGAAGCAGAAGAGCTTCGGCAGCAGAAGAAACACACCGGTGCTCCTGTCAGACGAGAACCGCAAACTGAAGACACCATTCACACAGACTCAACAAAAAAACCTTGCCTGTTCTGATGAGTCTTGATTTCTGCTGCAACACTCAGACGGTCGGGTCAGTATCTGCTGTAAACACCACTAAAGCATGGATGCGTCTGCCTTGTATCAGTGGATCAGCTGCTGGTGTAATGGTGTGTAGGATATTATCTTGCCACACTTTGAGCCGCTTAGTACCATTTGAACCTCTAAACGCCACAGTCTATCCCTGATGTCCATCCCCGGCAAGCAATAGCCGTCATTTCACCGTCTCTGTTAACTATTGACCCGATATAGTCCGGCTATGAGTAACACACTTCCAGCCAGAACAACCTTGAATTTAACTTGCAAGGTGTTTGATAGTCCATCATGTAAGCCAAGTAAACAGTGATTACAAGGTGTCTGGTTTCATTTCTTTGGCATGCTCATGTTCTAGATGACTCGTCTATACTTGGGATATGGTTAGACATCTATACAATTTTCACTGACAGCCCAAATGTTGCCTTGTTTTAGCCTAGACGTCTGGGCTGTGTTTGGACAGCTATGCAATCACATGCAATGTGAGGATGTGTTTGAAATGTCTGGTATAATCGTGCTGATTCACTTCTTAAAGTCCCCCTGTGGTGAATATCCAGTTTTTAGTGGTGTTTTTAATATGCTTTAAGAAAAACTCATGCGCAAATTCAACAGCATTTCTGAGTATTTTCTCCTTAAAACTGCATTGAAACAAAGACAGTCTCAAAAACACGCTTTGAAATCGCTGGTGTTTCTGATGTCACAAACTACCTTGTAACCAATCAGATCAACGTGTGATCGTCAACCAGTGGATCTCTGAGCTGAGTGAGTGAGTGGAGGCGGGGCTCATTTGCATATTCATAGAACAGCGCATACTAAATGAGGCAAGAGTGTCGAGTTACATTCAAGATATTTTAAGGCATGACGATTTGTTTTTTCAAGGACAAAACTTTAAATATGTAATTTTGGTGATCAAAGATGAGTTTTAAGTGATAAAATGATTGACTACAGGGGACTTAATTTTTTTTTTTAAGCAGTAGGCGGTATATATATAGCATTCAGTATGCAGGTATTATATTCGTAAACGCAGCCAGCTTCCTTTTTGCTTCCTCTTTCCTCTCTTTCTCAAGGCACCGGTGGTGGGATTCTCTCAGCTGGAGATCTTTAAGGGAACAGGGAACGGTTAGCCAGGGAAAGTCTTTTAAGAACAGAAAGGAGACACCTGATATCGTCCTCGTTTGCGAACATGATGACGGCCCGAGCGTTGGGGGTCTCCAGGAGCCGGCGGATGATCTTGTCGAATTCCCCAGGCCTGGGTTCCCGAGGGATCTTCAGAGACTGAGCGATACACACGCCACCTAGACACACACACACAGAGAGATAGTTAGGTGGCTTTGTTCATTCTGCACACAAAACCTGATTCAGGCTGTGCAACTTTCAGACAAAAACAAATAAAAACAAAACAACAACACTGAAATGTTTAATGCTTATAGATGAGCCTAGTTTTAAACATAATGATTGTTTTTAAAATTATATAAAAAAATTTGGGTCAGCAAGATTTTATTATTATTATTATTTTTTTTTTTTAAGAAATTAGTTGCCTACTTTTATTCAGCAAGGATGCATTAAATTGACCAAAAGTGACAGTAAACACATTTAAAATGTTACAAAAGATTCTATTTTGGGGGAAAAAGCTGTTCTATTCGTCATAGAATCCTGAAGAAAATGTATCTCAGTTTCCACCCAAAAAATATGAAGCTGTTTTCAACATTGATGATAATCATAATCATCATCTTTAGGAGCAAATCATCATATTAGAATGATTTCTGTAGGATCATGTGACGATTCAGCTTTGATCACAGGAATAAATTACATTTGACTATATATTCACATAGTAAACAGCTATTTTAAATTGTAAAAATATTTCACAATATTACTGCTTTTACTGTGTTTTTAAGCAAATAAATGCAGCCTCGGTGAGCAGAAGAGACTTCTTTCCAACCTCAGGCTTTTGAATTCTGGGATGATGGTAAAGCAACAAATTCTGTACATAAAAGAAAAGTAAAACGACTTAAAGAAGCACAACTATGTGGTTTAGAGCAGGTTTGTAAATTACTGGATTTCATGCAGTCAAATTAAGAAAAAATACACCAAGCAATCTGTCTCTAGTTCAAAATGACTCAAACATTTACAACCTATTACTGATGTGGACATAAAAGAAGTTCTTTCCATCATTCAAATCGCATCTCCAGGTGCTTGCCATCATTTATTAAAACTTAACACGACACACTTACAAAAATCAGGTCTTGACATGCCATATTGAGGTGGACAGAGTCATATTTCATATTTAATGTAAGTTAAGCAGCCAGCCCTTCGAGCGCTCGATTATACCATTAACGTCCCACACGGGGGTGAATGATGGACTTCCTCCTGGATGTAATCTCCTCCTGTTACAGTCCATTTAATGAGCGCCGGCGTTTCCCGCGAACTCCTTATACGTTCTGTCACAATGACAAATACTAATTAGCTTTAATTAATGCCCCTCACAATGGTAATCACCAATCTGTTGCGTTCATGCCCTCCTCCGATCCGTGATAATTGTGAGTTTATGCAGTGGAATATTTGCTTGGGTTACACTGCGGAAACAGTCATTTAGCTCGTTCACTGCCAAACACGAGCCGTTTCTGTCATTTCTTTCTGTGTATTTGTTATATTTATGCTATTAAAGCCTGATGGTGATGTTTCTAGCCTTCTGATGTTACCTTTTTGAAAATGGGCTTAGCTACATAATATAATTATATTACAAAATATCATTTATATAAACAAAAATAACTATTTTGAAGCTTTAAAAGTTTTGGGTCAGTTTTTTCCAAAATAAATTAATACTTTTATTCAGAAAAGATGCATTAAATTGATCAACAGTGACAGTAAAAACATTTATAATCTTACAAACGATGCTGTTCTTTTGAACGTTTGGTCAAACTTTAGACGAGGGTCCAATTCTCACTATTAACTAATTTATGAACTAATAATAATTCAATAATCTCAGTAATCACTGCTTATTAATAGTTGTTGTTAAGTTTAGGTATAGGATTAGGGATGTAAAATATGGTCATGCAGAATAATGTATTAATATGTGCTTTATAAGTACTAATAAACAGTCAATATTCTAGTGATATGCATGCTATTAAGAAACTAGTTAATAGTGAGAATTGGACCCTAAACTAAAGTGTTTCTGACCTTTCTGTTCATGTTTAGAAATGTCAAGAAAATGTTTCGCAGTTTCCACAAAAATATGAAGCAGGGTTTTCAATAATCATAAATGTTTCTTGAGCATCAAATCATCATATTAGAATGATTTCTGAAGGATCATGTGACACTGACGACTGGAGTAATGATGCTGAAAATGTAGCTTTGATCACAAGAATAAATTAAATTTAAATAAATGCAGCCTTGGTTAGCAAAAAAAAAAAAAAAAAGACTTACAGTACAGGCCAAAAGTTTGGACACATTAGTATTTTTAATGTTTTTGAAAGAAGTTTCTTCTGCTCATCAAGCCTGCATTTATTTGATCAAAAATACAGAAAAAAAAAGTAATATTGTGATATATTATTACAATTTTAAATAATTGGTTTTCAATTTATTATACTTTAAATTATCATTTATTTCTGTGATGCAAAGCTGAATTTTCAGGATCATTACTCCAGTCTATCACATGATCCTTTAGAAATCATTCTAATATGATGATTCATTATCAAAGTTGGAAACAGTTCTGCTGCCTAATATATTTGATGAATAAAAGGTTAAAAAGAACTGCATTTATTCAAAATAAAAAAATATTTTCTAATAATATAAATCTTCTTTACTACCACTTTTTATCAATTTAACACATCCTTGCTGAATAAAAGTATAGATTTATTTCAAAAAAAAGAAAGAAAAAATTACTGACCCCAAATTACTGACCAGTCGTGTATATTGCTGTTACAAAAGATTTCTATTTTTAAAACATTTGCTTCTTTTTTTCTTCTTTTTTTTTATCCTAAAAAAGTATCACAGGTTATGAAAAAATATTAAGCATCATAAGGATCATGTGATAGACTGGAGTAATGATCCTGAAAATTCAGCTTTGCATCACAGAAATAAATGATCATTTAAAGTATAATAAATTGAAAACCAATTATTTTAAATTGTAATAATATATCACAATAAAAAAATAAATAAAAAAATCTGTATTTTTGATCAAATAAATGCAGACTTGATGAGCAGAAGAAACTTCTTTCAAAAACATTAAAAATAGTAATGTGTCCAAACTTTTGGCCTGCACTGTAAAAGAAATCCTAAAAAAATCTTAACGACCCCAAACATGAAACACACACCTATTGAATGATAGTTATTTTTATATACCTCAGTGTAATAAGTATTTATATAGTATTATATAGTTTATATTCTACGTGGGAAAAAAAAAACACAGTAACAAACCATTTCGTCACACTTCAACCAAATCGACACTGTTCTGAAAACAGCTAAGCTACTGTCACGCTACCGAACCAATGTAGCAACAACACGGGCCACAGAGCGACTCACTGATGTCTCTCCAAATCTCTTTCCCAATGCAGAATGAGGCTTTTATGTGCCATAAATGGGGAAAACATCAAAAGGCCAATGAATTAGCATTCCGGAGCTTGGTGGCTTTCAATACACCAAATTCCTTTTACATTTTGTGCCTCTCCATTTATTGTGCGTTCAGTGGCAGATACAGCAGCCCTTGTGCTGCGCGGGGACACGAACACTCAGCTAAACGGTGAGGAAGAGAAACACTGCTTTACTAAAGCTCATAAATTGATTGCATGGGCAGACATCAGTATTGCAGCATGTTGCAGGGGGTGAGCTGGAAGATTTGGGGTTTGACATGCACACTGAGATAAGCAGCTCCGCCTACCGCTGACTAACACATATGTGTCAAACCCAGAAATTAGTCACTTCACAATTAATATGCATGAACGATTGCATTCAAATAAGGCTGGCTTATTTTTAGTTGCGAAAGAAAAGGAGGAATAACTGTGAAAGCATCATGCACTCAACTCGAAACCTTCATAATTGTGTAAAGCAGGGAGTATATGAAGTCATTTAAGCAGCTCGTGATAATAAAATGATCCATCTTAAATCACGGACACGACGAGCTCCAGCATCTCTGCTAATCTTTAATGATTGGATTTTCACTGCTTTATGAATCATGAATTATCTAATTGTATCCAACCTCGCGTGTCGCCGCTCAAACACACACACACACACACATGCGACGGATAATGCTGTAATTCATCTCCAGTGGTGGGAAACTCAACATTTTCCTAAGTAAATCGCTGTGGTTAATTAACATTTTCCGGTTTGTTGGCCATTCGGTTTCGTGACTGACCGGAGGTTTCAATTTGCTGACTATAGGACACCATAACACATTCGTTCTGCCCAAAATGGCCATCTTTTGCAATGGCATTTTTGCAAGCCTTGCCAATTTTTTGGATAATCCATTGAATTTAACAATAAAACACCCAAAACCTTGGCACTAATACTATAAAATGGAGCAAAGACGAGACACTGAAAGTTACATTGAAGTTGATTTGTTGCCAGTCAGTCTGTCCAAAAAAAATTATATAAATTTTATATCAAATCCAGATTTCTGCCAGATTTTCAACCCCAAAAATGCGCTATATATTAAATCACCATGAGGTTATGCATACTTTTTTTTTTGGATAATATATTAAGTCCAATAGTGGCAACACTTTATAATAACGTTCAGTTGTAAGTCATTTATAAGTGGTTAGTTAATGATGAACTAATCATTTACAAAACATTCACAAATGATTAGCAAGTGATATACTAAAATTTTATAAGTCATTTACAAGTGATTAGTAAATTATGAACTAATCATTTACAAAACATGAATATGCGGTTCATAAATGTTTAATAAATTATGTTTTTTTTATTTTTTTTATGCATGTAGCAAAAGAGGGTGCAGAAAGTGTTGTAAATGCCTTGTATACACGTACAGATCATTTGTAACAGGTCAGTAACAGTGTTCAACACTATGATGTGTAAACGCATGAATAAGTCATTCACAACACTTTCTGCGTCCCCTAATCTAAAGTGTAAACTATTCATCACTTGTAAATGTGTTACACATCATTCGTAGATTACCACTTCAAGAATCAATAAGGCATAAGATCAATGAATCGTATCTACGAATGATGTGTAACACATTTACAAGTGATGAATAGTTTACACTTTAGATTAGGGGACGCAGAAAGTGTTGTGAATGACTTATTTATGCGTTTACACATCATCTATAACAGGTGTTGAACACTGTAGTGTGTAGTGTAGTGTAGTGTAGTGTGTACTGCAGTGTAAGTGCTGACTCCAGTGCTGTAAGTGCATAGTCATGTTTTGTAAATGATTAGTTAATCATTTACTTATCACTTGTAACAGAATTTACAAAACATACATAAAATGTTAGTATATCACTTGCAAATCATTTATGAATGTTTTGTAAATGATTAATTCATCATTAACTAACCACTTATAAATGACTTACAACTGAACGTTATTATAAAGTGTTACCAAAATGGTAAAATACTTTAAAATAGTGACACTAATAGTATAACATGGACCAAGAGACTGTAAAATTACCAATGAAGCTGCCATCAGTCATCAATTTATCTTTTTCAGTAGCATTTCTGCCAGATTATCAACCCCAAAACTGCTTTGTATATTAAATCACAATGAGATAATGCCTATATTTTGGATAATCCAGTGAATTAAATACTCAAATACCCAGACAAAACGACACAACTTCTAAAACAGCCCGAGGAAAAGACGCTATAAGAGAGTCTTTCTGGTGGCGATGCGTGTTGAGCCTTTAAAGCTAAATGCAAACATGAAATTCATAAACATTCATTTGGGCTCGAATCATGAGACATATGCTTAATGGATATTTGAGTCATTCCACATTAGTGCCTGTGTGACAAAGCATGTTTCAGGACGGTAATGGCACAGGACTCAGCAGCACAATCCTTATTATAGTGGCTTATTACACCATCCATTAAGCAACAAAATTGTGCCGTACTTCCCCGTGTTGAGAAATTTAACACTTTCTGAGGTGGTGCTACTCTTCCCGAAGGAGCCGATATCAGGCAAAGCAAATAACGCTCAATAGAACTCAAGCATCAGATGGGCTGTGTTATAAAATATCCATATTTAATGCGTAATATCTCATGTGTATTATTGTTTCCCCATGGCGCTGACCTCCTCCGCTCTCTGCAAGAGGTGATTCGGTCGTCAGTTCCTCCAAACATCAAATGTGGGAGCGTTTCTCGCTCATGAAAGCAGCACAGAAGCTTCGGGAATGTGTTTATTCAACATCTCCACCCACACGCGACTCACAAAGGTGTTGGAACACAACCCGCATCCACCCACGCGCGCGCGTGCCTGACGCCATGCGTTTCACACCACACATTCACTGCCATACGCTCGCCGTTCCACACGACCCGCTGCTGAGGAATGTGAAATGCATGAAAAACACAACAGTCGTTTTGATGCAGAGCATTTCTGTGCACTGAAGCAGGACTAAAGGGATTGAGGAAGGACCTCGAGTGATTGGACGGAACCAGAGATAGTCGGGATTGCATGGAAGCCCAGTTATGCATAGAAGTAGAAAGTGAAACGGGTAATTACGAGATACACTTCAAATGAAGAAAGTCACAGAAAGACAATTCACATTTTGAGATACATAATTATTTAAAAAAAAATAGGAATTGTGAGAAATAACATCATAATTATGAGATATAGTCATAATTATGAGATATAAAGTCATAATTATGAAATTCAGAATGAGTTGTGAAAAATATGAAAAAACATGTCAAGATTTTGAGATATAAATCATAATGGAAAGTCATTATGAATGATGAGGAAGGACCTCGAGTGATTGGACGGAACCAGAGATAGTCGGGATTGCATGGAAGCCCAGTTATGCTATGCTATGTTATGGGGATATTTTGGGGATATTTAATTTAATTTTATCAATCAATAAATTCCTCTTGAAACAAACTTTGTTGTATTATTTTAATTTAATACTGTGAAGCTGCTTTGATACAATCTGTATTGTGAAAAGCGCTATACAAATAAACTTGACTTGACTTGACTTGACTTATGCATAGAAGTAGAAAGTGAAACAGGTAATTAGGAGTTACACTTCAAATAAAGAAAGTCACAGAAAGACAATTCACATTTTGAGATACATACATTTTTTTTTAAAGTAGGAATTGTGAGAAATATAGTCATAATTATGAGATATAGTCATAATTATGAGATATGAAGTCATAATTATGAGAAATTCAGAATGAGTTGTGAGTAATGTACAAATATGGAAAAATGTGTCAAGATTTTGAGATATAAAGTCATAATGGAAAGTCATTCTGAATTATGAGATATAAAGTCATAATTATGGAAAATAAAGCTGAAATTATGAGACAAATTTAATTATGAAAAATGAAGGTGGAATTAAGAGATATAAAGTCATAATGGTACGTCATTATGAAACATGTTTGGAATCATATGAGACAAAAATCACATATGATAAACTTTCTGAATTATGAGATATTATGAAACGTCATAATTATGATAGATAAAGGTGGAATTATGAGATATAAAAGTCAGAATTATGGAAATAATGTTAAAATTATGAGACGGAGTCAATTATGAAAAGGAAGTCGTAATTATGAGATATAAAGTCATAATGGAAAGTCATGAATTATGAGATATAAAGTCATAATTATGGAAAATAAAGTTGAAATTATGAGACAAATTAAATTATGAAAAGTTGGAATTAAGAGATATAAAGTCATAATGGTACGTCATTATGAAAAATATATTTGGAATCATGAGACAAAAATCACTTATGATAAACTGTCTGAATTATGAGATATAAAGGCATAATTATGATAAAGGTGGAAAGGTGAGATATAAAGGCATAATTATGATAAAGGTGGAAAGGTGAGATATAAAGGCATAATTATGGAAATAATATTAAAATTATGAGACAGTCAATTATGAAAAAGGAAGTCGTAATTATGAGATATAAAGTCATAATGGGAAGTCATTTAGAATTATGAGATATAAAGTCATAATTATGGAAAAGGAAGTCGTAATTATGAGACATAGTCATAATGGAAACACATTATGAAAAATATATGTATAATTATGAGATAAAAAGGCATAATTATGAAACATGCAGTTGGAATTAGGAGATATAAAGCCATAATGGAAAGTCATTATGAACAATACATTTGGAATTATGAGACAAAGTCAATTATGAAAAATAATGTCAGAATTATGAGATAAATAAGGTGAGATTTGCTATTGTGCAGTGCAAGTTATGGAAAAATAGCTTGTAAACCAACAAAATGAACCAAACTTTGACATCAAACACACTTGATCCGGAAAGCGCTGTAAGTCTTTGCATCAGCATGAGTTTAGAGTGCCATTCCCTTAGTCCTAAAAAACCTGTTAGTGCTTCGTTCGACACTCCATCGTGGCTTTAAAAAAAGACAAGTTTGTGTTTTGCAGCCCAGAGGCACATTGGAAATGGTGCTGCAAAGACTTTGAAGTGGGGCATCTGGTAGAAACGAGCCTTAGACAACAGAGGAGGACAGACAGCTCTTCACTCGTGCTCGGGGAACCACGACCAATTGGATTCTGAGGACAGGATTTGGGCGAATTGGACTCAACAGAACAGTAATACTTGGTCTTGTTTGGAAGGGAAAAGCATGCTTACTGTTTCGGCAACTGATACAGCCGCCAGCACTGGAAAAAAAATGGCTTGTAGGATTTACTTACTTTTTAACACATTTTAAGTAAATTTTTACTGCGACTGCTCTGTACAACTTGCCTGTTATTATCAAGTAAAATCTACTTACTATTGAACTTAACATTCATTTGACATTTAATTGAAACTCAACATTTAATTGAAGTAATTATGTAAATATTACTTAATTACATTTAATTTATTTAACTTCACATATAGCATTAACTAACATCTACTTACCTAATTTAAGTACATTTAACGAAATTAACTTTTAACTCAAGCAATATAACACTGAATTAAACCACAAAGAAACATCTAAGTAAATAATACAATAGATATTGTATATATTCCATACTGTATCTACATAATAAAAGTAACATGGCACCTGAACACCTCGATACTTGGTACACAATACACAATGACGGTAACATTGGATATATATCGTTTTTGAGTATGAATGTGTCATTTTGCGCAGAAAATGAATCCAGATTTCACAAAACAGCAAGTTACTAAACCCAACAACAGAAGCAATGATAAAACAGTGTAAATACAGCTGGAAAACAGTGAGAAGTCAACCTTATTAATTATTCACGCCCCAGTGCATGATGGGAACACCAGTATTAGAAAAGTTGAGTAGGTTTAACTTAATTTTATATCGTTGATATTAACGCTTTAACTTCTACAAGCTTAAATTGAGTACTAATATAGGATTTTGCTTTGTCGTCTATAGCAGGGATCAGCTGTCTTCAGGCTTTATGCGAGTTAGGCTAGAATCTGACGAGAGAAGAGTGACCGACAGCTGATTCCTCAAGGTCAGATCTCTACTCTAAATCCCAGTAGTAAATCCTTCTGTCCCATTCTGTTTGTTCCAGACACCGTCCTTTTCTCTCAAGTGTTGTTCTCACTTATCAGTGAGTCAGAGGGATGTGTTTTGTCTGAGGAGTTTGACAGACTCTTTCTCACTCGCCGTACAAATGCAAACCTGTGAAGATGTGGCGCCGCGACAGAAACATCTCATTTCCCCGTATGAATCCTAATCAAGTGTCGAGCTATTAAAGCAGGCTTAGACTTGCCTGTGGAAAACAATAAGACACAAATTGTGCGTTCATAAGTGTCCAACTGCACTCTTAAAAATAATCTGAAGAACCTTTTTCCACTATAAAGAACCTTTTGTGGAATGGAAATGTTTTTTTGTTTTTTTTTGGACAATAAACATGCCAGAATGAGAACATGAAAACACGGATGTGGAATGGAAAAGTTGTGTGGATGTTAATGTTTCTTCATGGAACCATCAATGCCAATAAAGAACCTGGTCACACTTTAGATTAGGGTCCAGTTCTCACTATTAACATGAGACACAGCCATCTTCTAACCGTATACATACTGGGAACTATATTCTCAGAAGGCGAAGCACTGCTACTTGGGCAGAGTGATTCTGAGAATATAGTTCCCAGTATGCATACGGTTAGAAGATGGCTGTGTCTCATGTGACCTTGTTATTTGTACACGCTGTGACTATACAAATCACAACATGTAAATAGGAAAATGTTGGCGTTATTTTGTCACTTATTGGGAGCCGTATGCTAGCTGGAGCCATTTACCTCCAGTCTTTGTGCTAAGCTAGGCTAGCGGTGGGTGCGTCAGACAGAGTTACGGCACGCACGGAGATGAGAAGGGTATGTATGGACTTATCTAACTCTGGGGGATACGGTGAATAAGCTTAAGTCCCCAAAAAGTCGGCATGTTCCTTTTAAAGTGGTAGAGATGCCTGATTCGTAATTGAATCCTTCATTTAAACCAGATCTTTTCAGTAAACCATTTGATTCAGTTCACAAAAACATTATGAATCATTCTATTATGAATCGGACTGATCAGGTTTTCAAGTCCAACTCAATGAACGGCTCACTGGAGAGAAAGTTTATGGGTTAATTTAATTTCTCATGGCTTCAGAGGACTTTAATTCTGCTTTTATGGTGCCTTTGCTTCCAGTTTGAAGCTTAAGAGGTTCAGTGCCTATTAACTGCAATCGCTTTAGAAAGACAACGACCAGCATTCTTCAAAATGTCTCCTTTTTGAACGACAAAGGGAAGAACAGTAAGTGATGAACCTTCAAGTGAACTATTCTGTCAAGCACATGAAAAATCAGTTTGCTACTCAACTAAAGAGTTACTAGTAATAATTAATTCATTTAAAACAAGAGCCACTGTTTACTGCGATTCCAGTCCAGCTGAAAATCATGAATATGAATCATAAACTGCAATAGAATCTAAACACCAGACAACATGCAACAAAAGCACACTTATTTCACTGGAACGTTATGACTTTCTCTTAGAAGATATGAAAAATTCATCTCCATTATGACAGACATAACCCCTGCTGCTGCACAACTGAGTATAACTGAATATAGAGTGAGAATATTTCCTTTTCAGTGCATATAATAAGACTGCAGTGGTTGTGAATGTGCCGTGGCAAGAAAGAAAAGAATATGTCTTTCGATTAGTATTGAAATGAAGTTCTTCCCCCTCCATCTACAACACTCTTTACCGTCACGCCGTCTGATGATCTTTGGGGTGTAGATTTTGCTGCTCTGTTAGTCTCACTATGCGACTCAAACATTGACATTTTTAAATGCATGCAATATTCCCGGATGAGCTCTGATTAGACTGATCAATGAAGAGAATAGGAACGAGGGAAATTATGTTACATATCATTTAGCAGATGCATTTGCAAAGTGACTTATAATACACAAAACTGCAGAGCGATGGGTCGTGATTCATCATCATTACCAAACCTTGCGTTACCGTTAGCACTGCACTGGGTAATAATGCCAGATCTCTAAATATGTTTAACTAGGATGCACAGTGCTTGAAAAAAGCTTCTTTTTTTTTTTCTTTTTTTTTTTTTTTTTGCTACAGGCAATTTTTAAAGGATACATGAAAACAAAAAAATCACATTTTCCACATTTTTAAAGGGCAATCAATAAATAAGTGACTCAACAGAACGAAACACTTTATAACTAGCTATGTTTAACAAGCCAAGAAAGCAAACTATAGAAAACTGATGTTGAGACAAATTAATTTGTAATTTAAATGAGATAAAATGGTTGTATCAGCTTTATATTTAAGTTGGTCTGTGCTTTCAGCAAACATAATATAATACGTTCTACAAACTCAATAACGCTTTTTTTTTTACTTGTGGGTCCGAGTTTTGAGCTGAGCATTAACATTGAGAAAAGCACGTAAAAGTTCTGGCAGAAAGCGATGCATAAGGATGTAGTGTAACGACGAATTATTATTTTTTCCGAAGTGTTGACAACTTAGTGTTAACTAATAATTGTTGCAAACTGGTACTACCAACAAAATATTAGTGCATTCCTGGAACTGGCCGTCGTTACACTTCATCCTTAATATCGCTTTCTGCCAGAACTTTAACGTGCTTTTCCCAAACCACTGAAGTGACGTCGACGTCCGGGTTAGCGGTAGCATGAGCCATCAGGCAAGTGTTAATTAAATAAACTACTGATGTACTTACAAACTTTCCAATGCCTCGTTTTATGAGTACAGAACCTATTTGTACTACTGTAGAAGTTTGGTACCATTCTGGGCATTATTAGTGGGGTAATTTACGAGATACAGCCTTGGATCCATTAGCGCCTGCACTAAGCCATCCGGCTGATATCTCTAAATAAGCTCTAACTTTAATCATGTTCAACCGGGTGGGGGGTGGGTGGGTGGGGGGGGGGGGGGGTTTGGCTCGAGGTCATGGTGCAAAGGACCCTAGGTTGATTTTACTCTGAACCATCCCTTTAAAGGTAAAATATCCACAAAACTTTATGTCCTCATGATTTGACTTGTTGGATAGTTGGACCCTCATCAACAATTTGTCATTGTAAGTTGTTCAATAGGTTACACTTTTTGTTTAGACGTACTAATAAGCTTAAAGACCCCTGTAGTCAATCATTTTATCCCTTAAAACTAATCTTTGATCACTAAAATGACATATTTAAACGTTTTTTTTTTCTTGAAAAAAAATTTCTTCATGCCTTAAATTAGTTTGAATATAACTCTACACCCTTAGATTACTTATACAGTAGTTACTTATAGTCAGTAGAATGTCTTTTGGTGGACCATTAAAATAAAGGGCCCTATTTTAACGATCTGAAACGCAAGTGTCAAGCGCAAAGCGCAAGTAACTTTGTGGGCGGATCTCCGGCGCTGTTGCTATTTTCCCGGCGGGATAAATGACTCTTGCGCCAGGCGCAAATCTAAAATGGGTTGGTCTGAAGTAGCTTCATTACTCATAGGTGTGGTTTGGGCGTAACGTGAAATAAACCAATCAGAGCGACATCTCACATTCCCTTTAAGAGCAGGCGCGCTTGTTCTAAAGCGGATTCCTATTATAACGGCGGATTTGTCAGGCGCGCCAGGAGCGGTTCACAGCCGAGGAGACCGACGTTCTCGTCAGGGACATTGGGGATGGAGAAACCCACCCAAATTAACTTCGGTTAAACAGGCGTATGATAATTTGGGTAAATGTGTAAGTTACATGTATGCTTTTATAATAAATTGTCTGTCTATCTATCTATCTATCTATCTATCTATCTATCTATCTATCTATCTATCTATCGTAATAATGTATGATTTGCAAAAATGAAAACTGCTGCTTCTGTGTAGATGAGAGAATCAAAGTGCATGAGCGTTGTGCACACGCTACATTGATTATGGCCAAGCATGCGCCCTTAAAATAGCATATGAATAACATGCGCAACGCGCCACTGACTTTAAACAATTTTTTGCTGGTTAGTGGCGCTATTGTTTTCTAAACCTGCAAAATAGCATGAAGGAACGTTTGCGCCGGAACACGCCTCCTCTTTGCGTTGAACCGCCCCCGGGAGCGCAAGTTCATTCCCTAGTTTAGCGACGTGCGTCTGTGGAGGGAAAAGTCCGCTTTGCGCGGGTGCAAAATAGGAATGATACATGCGTCGGTGTACAAAGTAAATTGCGCTGGGTGCAAGATAGGGCCCAAAGAGTCACTTTATCCTAAATGGCTTAAAAATTGACACATTTTTAAGTAATGTCAACTTTTCCTACATTTAATATATCAATCAACCTATAAAATAGTGCCAGACCATAAGTTTTTAGTGTATAAACCTTGTTGTATTTCTCATCCCACCGCATTTGTGCTATTCTTCTTATGCCAGGTTTAGAATACACAATATTTTTCGCTGGTTACGATAGTCACGGTGTCAGATTATGCGACTATGGCCCTGTTTACACATGTTATTAAGATGCGTTTTGGAGGATCGGATCACAAGACGAGGGAGACACATTCCCGTTTACACCTGGTGTTTTAATCCGGTGTCTGATCCGAATGTATTCAACATGAGCGTTTACACTACGAAAGCAATGCGTATTCAAAAAGCTCCGGAAGTGGTTAAAAGTGGACAAGCTCAAAACTTTATGTCTTAGAAATATATCTTTATATACCTTGTGATCCGAAAACGCATCTTAATACTAGGTGTACCTTGACTCCTAAATTCTTGTCATGTCGTGGACAAGAAACATGTCAGATTGCTTCCCGACCAATCATTTCTTGCCGTCTTTAACGACGTGCGTGATGTCATCGAGAAGGCGGAACTAGTGACTGACTTCTGGAAACAAAAGCGTGAAGACTGTCTTGGCTGTCTGGCTATCTGTCCTGTCGTCAGAAAAGCCCAAAATAAGAAAGAAAACCCCAAGTTTCTAAATTGCACGAAGAGGACAGTGTGTGCTTTCAATCTTCCGAAGAGAACTTAAGGTAAAATATCCACAAACATTTCCTCCATTGCATAATTCCACCTAAGCACCAAATCGGGCTGATATTGTGTAGTCTGAACCTGGCATTAGTGCTCTGACTGATGGACAACACAGATGAAAACACAAGCTTCGTCTGCAACACAAAGCCACAATTCATCTCACAACAGAATATCAAAGCAGAACCTGTGTGTGAACCTTTGGTTCTTCATATTACTGAGATTTTGAGAGTCTGCTATGACATAAAAACAGAGAAACGCACTCTAGACGGGCCTTTGGATCCGTAGCCCAATTACTCTGAGGGATCTTACGAATGTGGACTGTATCGAGTATAAAGAACGTCACATCTGAAGAGACTGAAACACTGGAGACCATTAGGGTTTGATCGTTGAAAGGACAGAAGCAGAGACATAATAGAGCCGTCATATACTATAACACACCGTAGAGTAAAGAAGCTTTCAGAATATAAATACTAGCCTCCTGCTCACTAAATCCGGCCTACTATTTAAAAACTACAATAAATAGTGTGTAAAACAGCATGCATTATGTCACGATAAATATTTCAAGCATGTGCTCAACTTCATGGTCATGGGTTAAATTCTCAGGGAATGCAAGCACTGATAAAATGCATTGATTGAAAGTATAATGTACAAATGTAGTAGCATGCTATTTTGCTATCATTTGACGAATGCTAGCAGGGAACGAGTTAAATAGCTACTAGGGCTAATGTGCCTGTATAGCTTAATGACTTTAGTAGAAAAGGGTAAGGCATTTCAGAGGTGGAACAAGTTATGATGTTTTGACATAAAATGACAATAACAAAGCCAAATGGGTCAATTTTTGGCGGTCTAATTAAGTTAAAAAATCACAGAAGAATAATTGCTCGCCATTCCACTGGAAATAAAAGGTCAAGTCAAGCTTGTTTAATTTTAAATATAATATTAAATGCAAAGTGGGTCAACTAGGCATGCATACAGAAAACGAGCATATTATGCACAGAATATGTAATGCATACAGCAGATCAGTGAGTTGTATGATAACAGTTAGTGGCCAGATCCGCTGATTGTTCTGGTAGTGACACGTCCATGTGGCGTTTTTCCAAGAAGAGCTTTCGAAATGGATGTGACATTGCATCCCTGAGGGCCAAACATGGCTGGACTCGGAGGTCACGATCCTGACAACTAGAGCACATATGCTCCACATCTTCAGGCTCGCATCTCATTTAGCTTCTAACTACCATCTGAGACCGTCATGAAACTCCACAGTTACGGCCTGCCTTTTTACACGCCAATTCAGACGCATTATGATGAAGCTCTATTACAAAGAAAGAGATTTCCCACGGCTTTGTTTTTATGGACTCTTTGCTTCTTTTCTTCCTCGATGGGCCTGTTCTGTCCTCTCAAACGCGATCTCCTGCAGCTCAAGCACACGTCAATCTTTTGCAGCATTCCGGAATAAAGGTTTACAATTGGCAACTATAGATCCTGAAGAAATGTGCACGTGGCTTATAGCAGGGAGGCTTAACCCTCTGAGGTCGACAAACGCGCCCGCGCGTTTTGCTGGATTTTTTTCAGTTCAGTTCAAAAGAAATTAATTTTGCTCTGTTGACTTTGATATTACAAGCAAGTTTCATACATCAATCGATTCTGTTAAATGTGTATTATTTTTGTGTATACTCACAATAAAAACAAAGTGTTGTGCTTTTTGCCAAATAAAGAAAAATAAACGTGATGCGAGTTCTGCCTTCTCTCTGTCAGTGAAGACCATTCTGAAACGCGTCCGAAAATGAACAATAACTCAACGAATACTGAGTCAAACAGGCATACAGTCACACAGGCATGAAGCTTGAATTCTCTTCTTTAAAATGAGGTAATTTATATAAAAAAAAAAATTCTCATCTTGTGAAATCTGTGTTAAAAGAGAGCGATTCCAGTCGAGCTCATTAGAGCTCATTCAAAGGTAATGTGACTCCGCCCACGGAGAGCGCGCGCTATTCAAACGCAAATTACTGAGGCAAACCTGTGAACGCCCCCATATCAGCTCGAGGAAACACAAGTTTAATCATATCATTGTAGCCTACGTGTTTACACCATCTGGCAGCGCTGTGAGGAATAATAATAACGGAAAATCTACCTCAGAGTGCGGGTATTGCAGGAGAGAGGATCCGAATATGTAGTAAGTTTTTTTTCCTTCTCAAGTTAATCGCGTTTCTGTGAATGAATGAACGGCAGCCGCAGAGATGCGCGCTGTTTATCACAGCTCGCAAAAAGACAGTTTAAATTTAAATTGCGTCTCTGTGTGAATGAATGATGATGTTTTAGCAAACTGTATTGCTATACTGAGATGAGTAAACTGAAAATTAACATTTATATGCCCTAATATTTCATAAAAACAACGTTACAGTCAGGCGTTTCTGTTTGTGAATGAATGTTTCGGTTTTAGCAAACTGTATTGCTATACTGAGTAAAAATCGACTGAAATGTTGAAATAAAATGTATTTGTATAAGCAACGTATTAAACTGCAAATTAACATTTATATTTCTTATAATAAAAACGAAAGACCTATGTTACAGACATATGAAAGACAACATTTCGTTGATTAGTTTTGGATAGATTATACATTTTTACTGTAAAATATCTGCCAACTCAAATAAGCCAATATTTGTTTGCCAATATTTGCTCATGTTAAATATAATATGTTTTGTCAAAAATAAAGTAATCAAATAATCAATCAAATCCTTAACTTTGAAATATGTATGATAAAATGTATACTTTAGTTTTTACAAAGAAAGATTACACTTGAATTGTTGTTGTAATTGTAACCTTTTTAATAAAAAAATATATTTACAAGGTAGATGTAAACAAACTATTAAAAGGTAATAAGGTAATAAGCCTTTTCTTTAAATAATTTTTATTGTGTTTTATTAGTGACAAATTTGGGGAGAGGATAAATATTCCAAAACTGAAAATACAGTATGAGAATTAACTGCACAATTACTAGACATGTTTTCCTTGGATATTATAGGCCAAATTGCAAGCACACTATGTGGAAAAATAAAAAATAATTGAGATGCTTCCAACTGTTGCTCTTGCATTCTTGTGGCTCAGTGACTCACCTGAATTAAAGGGTCATTAAGTATGCAGGCCCCATTGTCTCCTAAGGTGTGAACCACTAAATATGCATGATCGTTGACGCCCACTCCGCATATTGCCTTTCCAAACAGAAAGTGCTTTGCAAAATTCAAATCAATGTATTGTGTTATGTGAATGATAAGGGCAGGATGATTTTCACATCATTTTGAAGAAAAAACACTAGGCAATGACATCTATTAGACAAAAGTCTTATTGGCACATATTTAGTATGTGTTTTATGGCCTTATTTCAGAAACTTTAGTTTTTAGTTTTCAATAACCACGCATAAACATTATTCTCTCAAAAATGCAGACATGTACATTCTTGTTGCTCACATATTATGGTAGCCCTGTTTGTGCTAAATAGTGTGTAATTTTTTTTTGCCATTAATATGTTTATAAGCAACTGAAAAAAGCACAAATGTCAGGGCATGTCAGAACATCTCAAGGACCCCAAAAACCCCTCAGACCTCAGAGGGTTAAGAGTGAATTGGCATATTATAGGTTGGCAAATAATTTATTGTTTTTTTGTGATGTATGGTGTGTTAATGAAGTGTTATGTATGTTATATGAGGAGCAGTTTGTTTTACATTTTTTGAAAGTTTTTAAAGCAGGTTTTATAATAATAAGAATACAAATGTGACCCTGGACCACAAAACCAGTCACATGGGTCAATTTTTTTTTAAAGTGAGATTTATACATAACATGAAAGCTGAATAAATAAGCTTTCCATTGATGTGTGGTTTGTTAGGATATTGTCACGATCCACACAAGGAACAGGCAAGATCCAAATGCAGTGTAAGTTCTTTTATTTAGGGTAATCCAAATCGTAGTCTTCCATGCAAAAAGGTCAAAATCCAAATATCAATCCAAGAACAGAAAACAAACTAGAATACAGGGAACTGAAGTGGTGTGAACAAAACAAGGACTCCGTAACACATACTAAAACAGACAGGGTTATATACACAGGGAAAACAAGCTAAACAAGATAACAAGGGGGTGTGGTTAAACTGAAACACCTGGGAAGACTAATCAACATAACGGGGAACAGTTGAACATGGGACAAGACACATGGCAGGATCATATGACAAGCAGGGAATTATATGACAGACTAGAACAAGGAACAAGACACAAAACCCACAACGTGACATTACCCCCTCCCTACGGAGCGGCTACCAGACGCTCCATAAGACCAGGGCGGGACGGGAGGGACAGACCAGGGCGGGACGGGAGGGACTGGTAGAGGATCAGGGGGAGGGATGGAGGGATGGAGGGCCAGGTCCATGGAGGGAAACGGGGACAGGGAGTGACAGTCCATCAGGCAGCCAGGGCGGAGATGACCATTCATCAGGCGGCCAGGGCGGAGACTCTCCCTCGGGCGGCCAGGGCGGAGCGGTCAGTCCATCTGGCGGCCAGGGCGGAGACTTTCCCTCGGGCGGCCAGGGCGGAGACTTTCCCTCGGGCGGCCAGGGCGGAGCGGTCAGTCCATCTGGCGGCCAGGGCGGAGACTTTCCCTCGGGCGGCCAGGGCGGAGACTTTCCCTCGGGCGGCCAGGGCGGAGACTTTCCCTCGGGCGGCCAGGGCGGAGACTTTCCCTCGGGCGGCCAGGGCGGAGCGGCCAGTCCATTGGGCGGCCAGGGCGGAGACTTTCTCTCGGGCGGCCAGGGCGGAGCAGTCAGTCCATCTGGCGGCCAGGGCGGAGACTTTCCCTGGGCGGCACGTCAGTGATGGCAGTCACCTCCGGGATGGTCTCTGTGTTAGGAGCCACCGGACAGTCAGCTGAAGAGGCCCCTCTCCGCCTTCTCCGGACCACCGGAACTGGGACCACCGGAACTGGGACCACCGGACTCGGGACCACCGGAACAGTCACGGAGGGAGTCTTCCTTCTCCTCCTCCGTTTCGGGACCACCGGAACTGGGACCACTGGACTCGGGATCACTGGAACTGGGACCACCGGACTCGAAACCACCGGACTCGGAACCACCGAGACTGGGACCACCGGCTCAGGCACTGGAACTGTCACCACCGGCTCAGGAGACGTGATGTGAACAGGCTCGGCGGCGGCCATCTTGTCCGAATCTTGGCTCGGCCATCTTGGCTCGGCAGACGTGACGTGAACATTCCTGGGTGTTTCTAGGATCTTAAGTAGCGTTGAAAAATAATCAAACAATGTTCCAGTGGCCATCTCTTCAGGGGACACCAGCTCCGCGACGGCCATCTTGTCCGAAGACACAGGC
>CM038629.1:44363182-44375682 GCA_021554675.1 Leuciscus idus | reverse complement strand
CATAACTCAGTTACTACTGAGAATGGTCTGGTTTTAACCAGGCTAGATTCAAGGGGAATCAGAATCCCAAATCCTGACTGACGACAGGAGGAGCTGGGGAGGGAGGAGCTGGGGAGGGAGGAGGGTAATTCGCTCCTGAGAAACGCGATAGCTGCCGATAATACTGAAGGAGCTTATATTATGTATACAGTGATAGGCGTCGTATTCCTATAGGTAGATGTGGATCAGCTGAGGGTCAGCTGATGTGAGCTTGACTAACGTGACCTGCCAGAACTAACGCTACGCTTGATGTTTAGGGATGTACCAATTTTTAAAAAAATTAATTGCTGATACATTTCTGATCACAGAATGTAAAAAAAGATTCACGTTCTAACAAAAGATAAGAGCATGTACTCTAACCTTGTACTTCAAATTGAGAACAAGCTGCCAAGTTTGATTTTGTGTAATTTTTTTATATTCATGTTTATATTACTTATAAAAAAATAGTTTTAGCAAAGTAATTTAATTTAAAGACTATGGAAATGCAACTGAAACTTATGCTGAGATCAATGAGAATTGTGCGAGGATTGAATCTGCTCAACTTGATGATGTTCTCCTTTTTTCATATGTGATCTGTAATAAATGTAGCCTAACATTCATGTAATTTTCCATTTGTTCATTCAAAGTGAGAATTTCGGTATTCATCCAACCCTAGAACGAAACACAAATGATTAAGTATAATGCATAAAGGAATAGTTAACTCAAAAATGAAAATTCTGTCATCATGTGCTTTACGTCATACAGATTTATAACAACATGAGGGTAAAATGTATGTGTGTACTATCCCTTTAAGAATAAGGGTTTGTTCAGATCCATAGTATGAGTGATAGTAACTGATGCATGACTAAGCAAACATCACTAACAATGCTCTACAATAGAGCAATCAACCAAAACAACCACAAAACAGGACAGAAATCACTCAAAAAGCCACTTTCTTTTCAAGTCAGACCTTTATATATAGAATGAGACTGGATTCCCTCACTATATTTATTTTCACCTGCTGCTTTCTCAGCGGTTAGCACCTGGGTTGTAACAGTGGATAAATGTCAAGAGCCATGTACGCAGAGTGACAAGACACAATTTCTGTGTTGTCAACATGCCAAGTGTTTGTTCTGCCAAAGTGTGTGTTTGCCGTTCTCTAAAACGAGCACGATGTTCTGCAGCTGCTGGCGTTACAGCATCGCTGCTGGCAACACACACACACACACACACACACACACACACACGCACGCACGCACACACACACACATTCTTGTGCATCTATCTTTATGAGGATATTCATTGACACAATGCAATCTCTAGCCTCTTACCCTAACCTTACCCATCACAACTAAGTGCCTAACCCAAACCCTGACCCTAAACCGACCCTTAACCTCATTATAACCTTATCCCTAAAACCAAGCCTTGACCCTCAAACAGGCCTTTAAAGGCTCTCAGAAAGTGAGGACCGGACAAAATGTCCTCACTTTACTCTCTTTGTCCTCACTCCAATGGTCTAAAACTCAAACTGGTCCTCACAAAGATAGTTGTACAAGTACACACACACACACACACACACTCGCGAAATACAGACACGCATTATGCAAACTACATGTTCTGAACGCTAATCAATAATTCAAATGATTCTCTAAATTATAGAAACAATCCTCAAGCCAGGACGGTGTCTGATGTTTCTTATGCCTGACTTCCCATTAAAACTGCATTATAAGTTTGGCATTTGAAGGATGAAACGTCTGCCTTTATACGAATTACCCTCCCTTTAATTGCATTATTATATCTCTGATTTCACCAGCTACAGCAATTTGTAACATTCGACACAGTCTCCTATACATAAAAAGACCTGCGTGGAGCTAGAGCCACAATAAAGTCAAAACTGCAGAGCATTAAACAGGTCCATATTATGGTTTTTATAAATCTTTTTACATCTTTCTTTAGTGTGTAATGTTGCTGTTTGAGCATGAAAAAGAGTTATTCTCTATATCAGTGTCAGTGTTTCTGAACTCCCTGAAACGCCTCCATTGTAGTCTTGAGTTTCTTCCGGGAACGAACACGTCACAATATTCCTCATTTAAATAATTAATACGCAGAATAAAGGGGCGTGGCCTGGTTGAGTTAGTTAGTAGTGTGTTAAACTGGCGGTTATGGGAAGGGTCGGGACATTTCCCAAACACACTCGAAGCGCTCGACCAATCAAAACACACTGCTCCAGCCGACCAATCAGAGCGCAGAGTGCTTTTCAGAAGGAGGGGCTTCATGGAGACAGGAAGTAAACAGAGCGTTACTGACAGACTTGGGAGAAAGGAGCTGCAAAATAAGATAAAATAATAAAATAAGCATGAAAACATGTTCTAGTAGAGCCAAAACAACAACAACAACAAAAACACCAGGACTTTGTAAGGAGGCATCATGGGGCATTATAGGTCCTCTGTAAAATTGTAAGAAAACTGGGGGGAAAAAAGTTCTCCAGAAGAGTTCGATCGGACAGCTGGAGTTGTCGAGTAGCCTGACAGTTTGCGGATAAACCTGGATGTATTCATCACCCACTGCATGGCAGAGTTTCTAAACAAAGCCATGATGGATCAAATCAGGACGCTCACCATGTCTAGATGCAGAGGAGGACGCTTTGCAGACCGACTCTAGTAATTCCTCTCTGGAAGGTGCAGAAAAAGACACCTTTGCCAAAGACACAAGTGCCTCTTTCTTGCTTAAATATATTTAAATGCTTAAAACCTTTGCTGAAGTCATTGGACTGTTTTTATGCTAAATTGAACCAATATTTGGAACAAAAAAAAAGTGTAATGGGAAGAAAAAGGTATGAAAACAGGGGACTTAATCAAATGCAGAATACAGCAGCACAACGGTTCTGACCCGAAGGCGATTACACCAAAAAACACAATATGCAAAATAATGTCCCGGAGCCTCTGTAACTTATCAAAAATATGGGAACTAAATCAGAGTTTTAGAGTTACCTTCCAGGAAAACATTACTGCTGTATTAAAGGTACTAAACACAAACAGCTTTAATTCCCACCCACAGGTTGTCATGACTAAGCAGAGTTTAATTACTTTATAGGCTTTAACAGCGCCATTGTACAGACTGAAAGAAAGAAAAGAACCTTGAATCCAACAAAGAAACCATTTGATCTGTAACAAAGCTCTGCTAGCATCACTGCTCAATCTACAGGAACACAGCAAAGGAAATATATTTTCAAATTATATTTTTCAAGTTTTCAAAGGTATTTGTTCATGAGTGGTTTCCAGGATGTAGTTGCTAAGGTGTTGCTAGGTGGTTGCTATGGCATTGCTAAGGTGGTGTTGAACTGTAAGCACCACCATTGAATCTAAACACGACAGCAAAAGATATTATAGTGATGTTCAGTCGTAAAAAGACTAAACATTTTGTGTTGTCTTTGCTGGCTGAAAAAAACAAACAAACAAAAAAAAAAACAGTGTAACCTGAGTCATGAATGAATTACTGTTGAACCGGTTCTCTAATGACTAATGAACAAAAAGACTTACCAATTTGGTTATAAATGCTCAAATAATCAAATGCATAAATGGATGGATGGATGAATGGATGGATGGATGGATGGATGGATGGATGGATGGATGGATGGATGGATGGATGAACAGATGATAGAATGATAGAATGATGGATGGATGGATGGATGGATGGATGGATGGATGGATGAACAGATGATGGATGGATGGATGGATGGATGGATGGATGGATGGATGGATGGATGGATAGATGGATGGATGGATAGATGGATGGATGGATGGATGGATGGACAGATGATAGAATGATAGAATGATGGATGGATGGATGATGGATGGATGAACAGATGATAGAATGATAGAATGATGGATGGATGGATGGATGGATGGATGGATGGATGGATGGATGGATGGATGGATGGATGGACAGATGATAGAATGATAGAATGATAGAATGATAGAATGATATAATGATGGATGATGGATGGATGAACAGATGATAGAATGATAGAATGATGGATGGATAGATGGATGATGGATGGATGAACAGATGATAGAATGATAGAATGATGGATGATGATGGATAGACAGATGATAGAATGATGGATGGATGGATGATGGATGGATGAACAGATGACAGAACAGTAAAACAATGGATGATGGATGGATAGATTGATGGATGGATGGACAGATGATAGAATGATAGAACGATGGATGGATAGACAGATGATAGAGTGATAAAAGAATGAATGGATGGATGGATAGAAAGATGGATGGATACCCAGATGATAGAACGATGGATGGATGGATGATAGAATGAATGATGGATGAATATAAATATTTTGCTTTTCAGAAAATTAATATTTTTTTCTAGAAAACAAAGTAAAAAGTGCCGATCATGAAAATGATATTTTGCTGCGTATTAACTTAAACATACACATTAAATGCTTAGCGCATAATATTCTGATGTAGTTGTGTGTGTCATCCAGGTGAGATTACCCCTTTTTTAACACAGGAGGTATAGATTTTAAATATACCTCGTTTTTATTGCTTTCATCAAAGCGTGCTTTTATATGTGTGTCCATGATGTTCAGTTTAAAAAGAGCCACATTTGGCCCCAGCAAAGAGATCTCAAGATCTCATTGAGTTTGCCACAGAGAGGCGGGAACATATATACGCTCCAGCAACAAGCAATCAATGGACAATTTATATCTCCTCCACAGACTGGTGTGGAGCAAAGAGGAAAAAGACCAGCAAATCAACACACTCACATTCACAAAGAAAAACCAGAAGAGAAATAAATACATACACTCACACAATCCATCTTCTCATGCTTCCCCATAAAACAGCATGATTATTCCCTGGACGCCGTGATAAAATGGCTCGCTTCATTAGGCATTTTCTGAACGCAAGCAGTGCTGATGTTTTGTGAAGGCCAGACAGCTGCGGCTTTTATTAGTGGATCTCGCTGCTTTTACGCCACTTTCTGATGCATGCACAGAGAGACAGTCTTCGGTGGATGAAGAAATCATTTAAAGTCCCCTTGTAAAGTCAAACCCGAAGGAGTAATCTGTGTGTCTCTGGCTTGTAAAGCCTCTGGGCTACAAGTAACAACAAGTGACCCCTACCATGACCCTCAAGAGTCACCGCTACACATGGACATAAAACCATGAATTATTCTTTCCAGAAAACTCTGAGGCTTTCATTTCTGGTTATGAGTTTATCTGAATGAGATGGACTAGTGGCCAACCAGACAAAAATACACTGACAACTCGTAAATATGAACAAACAAACAAACAAACAAACAAACAAACAATAAATAAATAAATAAACAAACAAACAAACTCATTATGTCTTGAATTAAATATACATTATATAAAGACACCATGCTGCAAAATGCATGTCATTAAATGTCTTGTGTTACTGGAAAACAAGTAAAAAATACCATAATATAATATCTGTATATGTATGTAATTTACCATAAATTACATAGTATTAATTAGACATCTAATGTGCATAATTTGCTCTTTATTGGTTTGACAAGGAAAAAACTAAATTTTATAAATCACGCCACAGCTAAATATGAAATATTCAAGATATATTCTCCTAATATGCCTTAATTACATTTAAATATACAATTACATTAAATACATTTATATACCTGTATATAAAAACATTATACTATAAAAATACTATATACTATACCACATTATTCCCCTTAAATCACACCACAGCTGCTGAACTCATAAATATGAACTTCCGTAATGTTACGATTCCCGTCTCGTGTTTCCGACACTTCAAAATAAGAGTCCTTTGTGTTTAAGGACTCTTATTTTGAAGTGTGTTCTTGTTCCTATTGCTGCTGCTGCACACGTCTTCCTGTGATTAGTTCCTGTTTTCCTTGTTTCTATTGCTCCCTTGTTTGTTTACATAGTTACCCTCATTAGTAACCATAGCAGCTACTCATTACCTACACCTGTTCCTTGTGCAAAGATGTCATGATAAATTACATCAATACAGTGTGTGAAATCTTTGCTTTTCTTTTTTTTTTTTTTTTTTTTTTGAAAAACACCTCCATTTTGATATTACTGCAAAATAGACCAACTTAACCCAGATTTTTCATGCAGATCTAGTTTTATTGTGTAGTGTTGTGCTGGAATAGCCATGTTGACCAGAATAGCAATGCAATTCAACTACAAATCTGATGATTTTGCTATTAAATAAGCACCTAATTTGCTGATCTTTTCATTTTTCGGATTATTTCTCTCGGATGAAATAATTGTCTCCTTTGAAGGCATTCTGCTTCAAGCAAACATGCAACACTGAAAAACAGACGTCCTGAGGCTATAAGGATAACGTTTACTTCATAGAACGAACACTTAAAAGTCTTACTTTCGAGATAACACAGGCGTTTATAGCACATGCACAAGTCGTGCTTTGAAGAAGCCAGTTCGCTCATCTTTATTCCCATCAGTGTGTTCAGTGGAGGTCTGGATGCCTGAACTGTTACTCCACTGATGATTACAGTAATTCAATTTCCTGGAAGGCAGCTATTCATTCAGACGCGCAGACACGTTTGGGAAAGCCGTGATGAACGGAAAATGTGCGGAGGAATAAGACATCCTCTCATGAATTTCTCAAAGTCGTAGCGATGAGAATGACCTCGAGGTCCTGAGAGAGAGAGAGAACGCCTGACTCTGAGCCGAGAACAGAACGGTTGTTCAAACGGACACTGTGTCCTCCTCATATATTACAATGGCAGAGATATGCCTTGCTTCTAAAAGAACTGGACGAATTTACTCAGCATAAAATACTGACTATTATGAAAATTAAAGCTTTCAGATATCTAACTTGAAAAAAAAACATAAAAAAAAGAAATATATATATATATATATATATATATATATATATATATATATATATATATATATATATACAATATTAATTAAATGTGTGTGTGTATATATATATACTTAATTTTTTTTAAATATTAATATAAATACAATAACAAATATTTTTTATAATATTAAATAAGTAATGTAATTTAACATTGCATTATATATATTATAATATATTATGATTTAATTTTTTTAAATATTAATATAAATACAATAAGTATTTTTATAATATTAAATAAGTAATGCAATTTAACATTGCATTATATATATTATAATATATTATATAATATATTATGATTTAAATTAAATATATATTTATAAATGTATATTTTCTAAATATAAATACAGTATATAAATACTTATAATTATTATTATTAATTATATTATATATTACAATTACATTATAATAAAAATATATATATATATCATAAATATTTAATAAAAAATGTAAATATTAAGGTATAATATAATATAATATAATATAATATAATATAATATAATATAATATAATATAATATAATATAATATAATATAATATAATAAAAAATTCAGGTCAAAACAACCATCTGTTTCAGGCCAGTACTTGACTTTTACCGCATTAACCTTGCAGTTTTGATGTCAGTTTGATTGAACTGGATTTGATTCAACTACACTTCAACACACAACCATGGTAATACCTTATGGAAACCAATAACCAATTTCCATTAAGGGTTTAATCTGTCGTTCGACAAAACCTGGCCGAAAGGAAAACACAACATCCTGTTCCTGCACTTTCCCATAAGCTGTTTTATCTTTCTCCACAAGAAGCTTGAAGGAAAGGGATTTCTAACATTCTCCGGCATTGGCAGAATGCAAATGGAGCTCTGCTCATGAATATGGACGACGGCACCAGCGAGACCTCTTCTGAATACATTCTTTCTTTTAACCTGATGGACAAACAGGCCGTGTGAGAACACACTTCCTCTCGTGATCATGCATTGGGAGTCCTTCAGTGGTGCACTTCAACTTAAACGTATCAAAAATACGTATGTGTGCAGCCGTGAGAATTAAACACAGGCTTCCTTTCAAGTACATGTTTAAATCAGTTCTTCTCAAAGTCTCACGCCCTCTCTCTCTCTCTCTCTCTCTTTCTCTCTCTCTCTCTCTCTCTCTCTCTCTCTCTCTCTCTCTCTCTCTCTCTCTCTCTCTCTCTCTCTCATTATCTGTGTCTCATTCAGTCCTTCATAATCTCACCCTCGACAGTTCCCTGGTTTCTACCCTGAACTTTCTCAAGAAAACATAATAATAAATAATATTTTGCATAAAAAAAATCAAGCCCATTGTTAGGACAAATTAAGATTTATATACATATATATATATTCCATAAAGAAAAAAAGTCATGCTCTGGTATATCATAATTATGACATTTAAAGTCGAAATTAGGACATACTTCGAGATAATTATGAGATTATGACTTTAAAAGTCATTATTATGACATAAATAGTCAAAAGTATGATATACTAAGTGATAATTATGAGATTATTATGGCTTTATGTCATTATTATGACAAAATGTCGAAATTAAAGTAAAAAATATGACATACTAAGTGATAATTATGAGATTATGACTTTAAAAGTCATTATTATGTAATTAATAGTCAAAAGTATGATATACTAAGTGATAATTATGAGATTATTATGACTTCATTATGTCATTATTATGACAAAATGTCGAAATTATAAGTTGCACTTATGACTTAAAAAGTAAAAAATATGACATACTAAGTGATAATTATGAGATTATGACCTTAAAAAGTCATTATTATGACATTAATAGTCAAAAGTATGATATACTAAGTGATAATTATGAGATTATTATGGCTTTATTATGTCATTATTTTGACAAAATGTCGAAATTATAAGTTGCATTTATGACTTAAAAAGTCAAAAATATGACATACTAAGTGATAATTATGAGATTATGACCTTAAAAAGTCATTATTATGACATTAATAGTCAAAAATATGACATACTAAGTGATAATTATGAGATTATGACTTTAAAAGTCATTATTATGACAATAATAGTCAAAAGTATGATATACTAAGTGATAATTATGAGATTATGACTTTAAAAGTCATTATTATGACATTAATAGTCAAAAGTATGATATACTAAGTGATAATTATGAGATTATGACTTTAAAAGTCATTATTATGACATGAATAGTCAAAAGTATGATATACTAAGTGATAATTATGAGATAATTATGTCTTTATTATGTCATTATTATGACAAAATGTTGAAATTATAAGTTGCACTTATGACTTAAAAAGTCAAAAATATGAGTGATAATTATGAGATTATGACTTTAAAAGTAATTATTATGACATGAAAAGCTTTAGTGTGTCATAATTATGACTATTTAAGTCATAATTTTGACTTTTCATTTTATTAAGATTTACCAAAGCATGATTTTTGTTTTCTTATGTGGTGGAAATGGGCTTCCATATATGAATATTACATTTATTAAACATTTATATCTAAATTGTGGATTTTAGTATTGTCCTTAAAAACAGTATGGATTTCTGTTGCCATATTTCCCCCAAAAGTGAAATAGACGGGAACTAAACACAGGGAACTCATTTCTTCATGACACTGACCCAGAACTCTTCATCCAGCAGAGAGTGAGCGCAGATGATCCAGCTTTCTAGCAAGATGGGAAATTAAATTTTAATCAGTGACATTTAGAATTTATGACATCATGAATGGAATTTTCACACACAGACGATAAATCTGAAATGTCAGCAAGGAAAGTGACTTTATGTGTTTATGTGGGACTATCCATCTCATAAAGACACACAGGAGAGACGGATATGAGCGACAGCGCTAAGGGCGTCTTAAGTAGTATATTATAAAACGGATAGTTCCGGTCTTTGATTCTGATTGGTTGAGCCGCATTCGAAGCCGTTGCAAATGACTCCACAAACACACACCATGTGACCGCATTACATTAGTGTTACTCCACAAACACACACCATGTGACCGCATTACACTAGTGTTACTCCACAAACACACACCATGTGACCGCATTACATTAGTGTTACTCCACAAACACACACCATGTGACCGCATTACACTAGTGTTACTCCACAAACACACACCATGTGACCGCATTACATTAGTGTTACTCCACAAACACACACCATGTGACCGCATTACATTAGTGTTACTCCACAAACACACACCATGTGACCGCATTACACTAGTGTTACTCCACAAACACACACCATGTGACCGCATTACACTAGTGTTACTCCACAAACACACACCATGTGACCGCATTACATTAGTGTTACTCCACAAACACACACCATGTGACCGCATTACACTAGTGTTACTCCACAAACACACACCATGTGACCGCATTACATTAGTGTTACTCCACAAACACACACCATGTGACCGCATTACATTAGTGTTACTCCACAAACACACACCATGTGACCGCATTACATTAGTGTTACTCAACAAACACACACCTGTGACCGCATTACATTAGTGTTACTCCACAAACACACACCTGTGACCGCATTACATTAGTGTTACTCCACAAACACACACCATGTGACCGCATTACATTAGTGTTACTCCACAAACACACACCTGTGACAGCATTACATTAGTGTTACTCCACAAACACACACCTGTGACCGCATTACATTAGTGTTACTCCACAAACACACACCTGTGACAGCATTACATTAGTGTTACTCCACAAACACACACCATGTGACCGCATTACATTAGTGTTACTCCTCAAACACACACCATGTGACCGCATTACATTAGTGTTACTCCACAAACACACACCATGTGACCGCATTACATTAGTGTTACTCCACAAACACACACCATGTGACCGCATTACATTAGCGTTACTCCTCAAACACACACCATGTGACTGCATTACATTAGTGTTACTCCTCAAACACACACCATGTGACCGCATTACATTAGCGTTACTCCTCAAACACACACCATGTGACCGCATTACATTAGTGTTACTCCACAAACACACACCATGTGACCGCATTACACTAGTGTTACTCCTCAAACACACACCTGTGACCGCATTACATTAGTGTTACTCCTCAAACACACACCATGTGATCGCATTACACTAGTGTTACTCCACAAACACACACCATGTGACCGGATTACATTAGTGTTACTCCACAAACACACACCATGTGATCGCATTACATTAGTGTTACTCCACAAACACACACCTGTGACCGCATTACATTAGTGTTACTCCACAAACACACACCATGTGACCGCATTACATTAGTGTTACTCCTCAAACACACACCATGTGACCGCATTACATTAGTGTTACTCCACAAACACACACCATGTGACCGCATTACATTAGTGTTACTCCACAAACACACACCATGTGACCGCATTACATTAGCGTTACTCCTCAAACACACACCATGTGACTGCATTACATTAGTGTTACTCCTCAAACACACACCATGTGACCGCGTTACATTAGCGTTACTCCTCAAACACACACCATGTGACCGCATTACATTAGTGTTACTCCACAAACACACACCATGTGACCGCATTACACTAGTGTTACTCCTCAAACACACACCTGTGACCGCATTACATTAGTGTTACTCCTCAAACACACACCTGTGACCGCATTACATTAGTGTTACTCCACAAACACACACCATGTGATCGCATTACACTAGTGTTACTCCACAAACACACACCATGTGACCGGATTACATTAGTGTTACTCCACAAACACACACCATGTGATCGCATTACATTAGTGTTACTCCACAAACACACACCTGTGACCGCATTACATTAGTGTTACTCCTCAAACACACACCATGTGATCGCATTACACTAGTGTTACTCCACAAACACACACCATGTGACCGGATTACATTAGCGTTACTGCGCAACTGCCGTTTGTGATTCTTTGTTGCTTAGCAACCTCTTTGAACTACATTGCTTGGCGGAGGAATAAATGTGTTATAACATTATATTTTTTGTCGCTGGTGTTTATTTTATGAATAAAATAAATATAAAAATAAATGTTTTTATGGAGTAACCGTTTTATAAAAACTCGTGCCTAACAACGCCTCTTAGCTGTTCTAAATCCACTGTAAACACGGCTTCAAGGGGCTTATTGCTTTAAATATTTATTTATTTTTTGCTATATTTTTGCAATGTCCATTTTTCTTTATTTTTTTTGCACGTATAATCAACCCTATTTTAATCCACTTCCTTCAAGCAAGAAGTCACTGTTGAAGTCTCTTATTAACTAGCACACTAATCCTAACTTAAACACCCACAGTTCTCTGTCTCTGTTTGACTAAATGTGCTAAATGAATATAATTTAATGGCTGTAATCGCCTCCATCATTTTGATTGCAGACTCTAATAGCGGGCTTCGGTCAGTGACTCATTCCTGCTCCTTTATTCACTCTTCTCTCATATTTCTGGAGTATATCTGACACACTGCTCAGTAATGGGATACAGAATGATGCTCTCTGA
>CM038629.1:44305682-44358182 GCA_021554675.1 Leuciscus idus | reverse complement strand
TTTACTTTACATGTGCTTTAGTACAAGTTTAAAAACAAAAGATTATTAAAAAAAGAATGATTTACTTAGCAAAACCTTTAATTTGACTTTTTTGTACGCAGTTTTTAATGAGTGTTAATAAAGTGTACTCTCTGTAAGTGGCCTTTTATTCGATTTATATTATATTTTCTGCAAGTACAGTTTTATTAGATTTAGGTACACAACAAGTGCACATTAAAGACAATTAAGTTTACAAGAGTGAAAATGTCTGGCCTCAACTCTTTTCGTGGAATAAAGAAAATAATCTGATCCACAGAGGAAAGAACGTACATAAAATCGTCATATTTGAGTGAACTGTTGCGTTCAAGGGTTAGTTCACCCAAAAATGAAAATTCTGTCAGTAATTACTCGCCCTCATGTTGTTCCAACCCCGTAAGACTTTCGTTCATCTTCACAACACAAATGAAGATATTTTTTATGAAATCTGAAAGCTGGATCACTCCTCCATAGGCTTCTCTGTAATCGAGATCTGCCATCCCAGAAAAGTTAGTAAAGACATCGTTAAAATAGTCCAAGTGACTACAGTGGCTCAACCTTAAGTTTATCAAGTGACGAGAATACTTTTGTGCGCAAAAAAACACAAAAATAACGACTTTATTCAACTATTAATTTTCTTATGTGTTCCTCTGAGTGAGTTCACGTAGTGTAACAGCGCAGCGCTTCTGAACGCAGGCTCACTATTGGCCGACGCTGGTCATGTGTGTGATGTGTGTGATGCTGGCCAATAGTGAGCCTCCGTTCTGACGTACAACCCAGAAGCGCTGCGCAGAAACACAGAAGAAAATGAAGAGTTGAATAAAGTCGTTATTTTTGGTTGTTTTTGCGCACAAAAGTATTCTCGTCACTTGATAAACTTAAGGTTGAGCCACTGTAGTCACTTGGACTATTTTAACGATGTCTTTACTAACTTTTCTGGGATGGCAGATATCAATTACCTAGCAGCCTATGGAGGAGTGAGACAGCTCTCAGATTTAATTAAAAATATCTTAATTTGTGTTGTGAAGATGAACGAAAGTCTTACGGGGTTGTAACAACATGAGGATGAGTAATTACTGACAGAATTTTCTGGTTTGGGTGAACTAACCCTTTCAGAGCTTCTCCAACAGTTCTGCCTGCATCTCTGAACACGAAGATCTGGCAACCCATCTGATTTCACCACGAGTCTTCTGGCCCGAGGAAGCTGGTGTCTGGAGTTACAGACGCTCGGGGTCAGTGAAGATCTGTGACAAAGCCGAACCGACAACCCAGCCGGCCCTGGCGAAAACATCATTAGTCCTGCACGCGTCCACTGACTTTTTGCACCATTCTTTAATTTTCCAACAGTCCAAGCGCTGTGTTTCACGCGCCGGTGAACTGCTGACTTCAACGTGAGAACAGCATTACTCTCAGAGGTGCGGATGGAAATACATTAAAAGCGGCGCAACGAAGGGGAAAAGCACTTCCTCAGAGAGAGCTCAAGCAAACACGATAAGCTTTGCAAGTCACAGCTGGTTCTTCTTAAATGATTCTATTAAACATGAAGGAAGAGTGGAGGAGGAACGGAGACATGGACAGATACTGTTATAGAACAACGCTTAATCCTGTCCTGAAATAGAACGAGATGGTTTTTGTGGACAAAGATGCAAATATTACTAAGAGAAGAATGCAACGCTATTACTAAATGTCAAGAAAGACCCACTGGTGAAAAGAAAGTGCTTAATGTTGTTTATATGTCTTTGTGGTGTTTTTCATATGCTTTAAAACAAGCCATGTTCAAATTCATCAGTCAACACCATTGCTGAGTATTTTCTCCTTGACAGTCTCAAAAACACGGTTTGAAATCGCACCGTTTCTTACCCTCACAAACATGTAGCCAATCCTGTTGACGTGTGGGCGGGGCTTTTCTACAGTGAGCACAAAAAACATATAGCACTATAGCGGGTGAATTATGTTTATGATGGATGTTATGATGAGCTATGCACGTCCAGATTTTGCCGAGTTAGACACGTTCATGGGTCAACCCCTAAATCTAACCCTACTCATAAGTTATCTCTAAAATCAGATGGAAATGAGAGGGAATAACACAGATGTAGAAGCACCTAATCCTGGTTGTAAGCCTAAACTTGACATAAACTGTAAACGTGTCCCTCAAATCTGATTGGTTGATTGGAATGTTGTTCGGGGACTAATTTGCATATTCATGATTCCACCTATACTAAATGAGGCAGGGGTGTAGAGTTACATTCAAGCTATTTTAAGGCATGGAGAAATTACTTTAACAGTTAAAAAATGTTTTTAAATATGTAATTTTAATTATCAAATATGAGTTTTAAAGGATAAACTTATTGACTGCAGGTGGATTTTAAATAAGGTAGTTATTAAATAAGTAAATTAAGGATATTTCATTTTTTAGAACAATTAAGAATTTTTCATCAGACATAATTGTCATAACAATTAAGCACATTTAAACCCAATGACTTTGACTTATGCTGAAATCAATCAATAAATAAACTTGTTACAGTATGATGATGAGAATTTTGGGGATATGTAAATTGTCATAAAATAAAAAAAATTAAAATTAAAATTAAAATTAAGAGAATTAAAATAAACTACTAGACAAAATATTGATGAAATGGAGAGCAAATGGAGACGCTAAAGCAATCAAAAGTCATAAATCTCATTATGAAATTGTTCACTCCTGCTGCATGACAACAGCTGACAGATTCTTATTTCTCCAAAGGAATTTTAGGAGAAACATCTGAGACTAGGCTGACACTTAAATGAAGCATGTGACTGTCCCTGGACTCTTCCTCTCTCTCGCTCTCTCTCTCTCTCTCTTCATTTACAATCCAGCCACGGCCATCGGGAAGAGCAGGAATCCTCCTGGACTGAACTCCTGCTAAAGCGCTCCATGAGGAATGCCAGCGTGACTGGGAGACACTTTCACTCTGTAGGAATACATTATTAACATCACTGGGTTTCATCCGGAAGCTCATTCTGAGGGACTCCATCACAGTAACAAATAACAGAGTTTTTCTCCCGCCGTCTGTCGTGTCCCTCATCCTCTCGCGCTCATATTACCGGATGACTGAGTCAGAGTCAGACACACACGAGATGGAGAGCCTCCGGGGGTCCAAACAAACTCCGTGAATCAGATCTAAAAATACTCGTCATTAATAAGCCCAATCTGATACGCATGAGCTTTCGTTTCCCCTCCACTGCTTCTCTGTAACTCTGTTTCGCCAGTCATTATTACACATCCGGGTCCTAAGAGACCCGGATCTATATCTAACATGATGGCTCTCTAACCGCCACAATAGTATAAAACTATCCTGATATTTAAACAACAAATACAAAAGAGTAAAATCAAGCATATTTCATTACCTTTTAAACTTGGAAGGGTTCAGTTTGACGAGAAGCTTTTGTAACATCATGACTGTCGTCGTCAGATTTCATTTCCCCATCTGGTTCATAAACAATATTTTTATCACGGACAGCAACTTCACTCCAGTATACTTGCTTTGCAGTAAATCGCAATTTCTGAGCAATTTCGAGTTTCCTGGGTCAATTAAGAATGCGTTTGTAAGACTGAAATAACTGTAAGACTTGTACTTGTACTGTAAGAATTAGATAAATGCCAGGCAGTCTACTAGAGGACAAAGGACCTCTATGGAAATTAACATTTGAACTCACCCTATCGAGACCAAAGTCTCACCTCCGAGTCATCCTAATCTACATTTCATTCCCTCATCCCCCACTCCTTCTCCCCCATGCGAAGATCACCAAAAACTCACCCAATAATCTAAATGGTTTAATGTGAATGATTATCATCGAGAATTATACATGTTTGGTGTCATTTGAAATGTCTCAGTGCGACTGGTACAAATGTCTCATTTCCAAATAAGTCAAACAAAAGGTAATAAGGTTTTTAAGGGTTTAGAGATAACTGGCACACAAAGGAAGGTGGTCTCTAGGCAAATGGTCTCATACCCCCAAAAGATGTAACCTCTGAATGCAAATATCCATTGTTAGCACATGTTTCCATGTGAAAGAGGTTCTGTCTATATAATGAAATGCAGCAAAGGATTCTTGGCCTTTTTTGTAATTAAAGTTGGCCCATGATGCTAAGAGTGACCAAAACTCTTAGCATTATGTATTTTAATGTCGGGTTCGCATCTCTTTTCTTTAATCCAGAGCTGTTGATGTTTTGTATCGATTATCTTTGAATTGATTATGAAATTGGCATGATACATTTACCTGGCATAATCAGTTGTTACATTTGATTATTCTAACTGACTTTGACATTGTTTTCATTAAAGAGTTAAAAAGAATAGTCAAACATTCGCTCACTTTTAATGATGCACGGATATCATTAAAACCTTTTCATTTATGGAGTCAGATGAAATAACGAGAAAATACATATTAGAAAATGTATTGCATTTAATCCAAAATACTTTGCCACGAGAAAAGACAGTAACACGTAGAGACCTTCCGCGCTGGTCGGGTGCCGGACTTTGGGCCGATCGAGTGCGAGTTTACACGTTTGAAGGTTAAAACAAACTAGGTTACACAAGTTGCAACACTGTTTTTGCCAACAAAAATTTTAAACTTTGTGAGGAACAGCTCAAAATGTAAACTGTTATTCGCTTAAATTTGTCCCTTTGCTCTAAACTCTCAAGTTTATGTTCAAGTAGGCCACCATATCAATGACTTAAAAGTAATTTAATGTCATTTAAGTCGAGCGTGCATCTCGAGGCGCCATGTTAGAGATTGGAGAGTTGGACTGGAGGGGAAATGAACAACCTTTTTTTCATACAAAGCTATCGTTCGGCTTTAGAAGACTCTGAATGAGTCGTGTGGTCTACTTTTATAGTGCTTATTTCAGTTTGTTGTGTAGAAAAGAGCAGCGTGAACATTCTGCTGGGAAAAAAAAGTAAAACATCATTCATGTTTAAAGCTAAATGAATGTTTTTGGGGGGCGAACTTCCCTTTTAAACTATGAATAACGTTTCCCTTTTAAATAAATTGAAATTAAATGGCCCAATTACTGTTTTCTTTCATGTTAAATCAATATTTCAAGCCTTTTCTATTTATGGTAATGAAGTCCCATCACTTCACTGACAGGCAGAAGACTGCAAGCTCCTCTTGTTCCCACACTCCCTTTCAGCTAATTTTCCCAACACAGAGAAGACAGCATGCCCGGAGAATCTCATTTGCGCTAATACAGTCGTGTTGGATTCGCCGCAGAAAAATGACAGAAAGGGCATTAGCTGTTTTTCAAAAGCAACATCTTTATCTAGATGAGTGCCGGCCCTCCCCGCAGGCTTCCCTTCCCATTCATCCCGTGTTTCCTGAGAGCGCTCTTGACTGATGGCCTGTCAGCGCTGGTTTGTAATTACCCCACATCTACAAGAGGTACTTCATTCCAGAAACTCAATGGACTCAATAGGTGAGCTGACGCTAATGAACAAGTGAGAATATTTTGTCATATGCACATCCAGGCAAGCATATTCAAAAAGATGAGATGTGCGACAGAAGTAAATGCAGTCTGGCACTTTAAAGGGCTCAAATTGCATTCGTTATCGTGAAGTCCCCTTGTCCTAGACTTCTGGGGGCCCTAAGAAAAACTATGTAAGGCAATGCGTTCATAAAAACCCCGAAATTACCCCCGACCCCTTTAATCTGAGCTTTCAGAGCCGTTTCAACGTCAACAAACAACAGTGAGATGAAACAGTCAGTAATAATACTACACAAATTAAAATGACAAACAATAGGACAAATATGATCTAGTATACAGAAATTGAATAAAGTAATCAAATGTAAAAATAAAACTCTGTATAGTCTTCTTCACTGTATTAATTAAATATACACTGATTCTTTAAGTTACTAAGGTTATTCAGTGAAGAGCAGTGAATGATTCTCTCGTTTTCTTTTGTTGTTTGATTAACATTAAAGGTGTGGTATAATGCCCTTTTCACAAGATGTAAAATAAGTCTCTGATGTCCCCAGAGTGTGTATGTGAAGTTTTAGCTGAAAATACCCTCAGATATTTTTATATAGCATGTTAAAGTTGTCACTTTTTGAGGGTGAGCAAAAACGCACCGTTTTTGTGTCTGTCCCTTTAAATGCAAATGAGCTGCTGCTCCCGGCACAGGGGGCGGAGCTTCAAGAGCTCGAGTTCTTTTACCTCACACAGACACACACTGAAATTTTCAAAAACTGTTAGCCTTTTATGTTCAAACTGGAGTCAGAAATATGGAGAGACTCAAGAAGAAGTGACAACATGTAGAAGCAACAGGACATTTCTGAATGGTTAGTTGATGAATTTATATAGCTTATGTGTAGTTAACTTCTAGTCATTGATTAGTATATTCTGTCTTGATAATCTATAAATCGTGTTTCCGGGGGTGGGGTTTATGTAAATTTTAGGGTTAGTGATGTCACTAACAGTAGCGTACCGTGGGGTTTCAGTCAGGGCCTTCAGTAACGATCTAAAGCCCTAAAATGATCTAAAATGGCAGCTTCAACGGAAAGCTAGCTATACAACTAGTGCTGGTCCACGGAGCTGCGTTTAGATGACATATGGAAAATCCAGCTCAGACTCACAAAAAAATAACCATATTCTTTCTGGAAATATAATCGTAACGTACTGATAGACATTAATTGAATTTAGACATGTTCAGACACACATTAATTTAATTATAGAATTTTTTTATTTTTTTTATTTTGACAGGGCCAGCAGAGAAGGTGGTCTCTACCAGCTGTTTGTTGTAGTCCTTAAAAAACGATTTCTTTAAAAGCAAATATCTCCCTTTGCTTTGAACTCTGAGCGTTGTCACTTTGCAGATGTTGTTTATGCTCAAACAGCAGAATTACACACTAACTAAAGTTAGAAAAGTGAAATCATATTCAACCACCCCTTTAAATGACAGGTTTATTAGGCTGCTGTCACTTTAAGACCAAATGCACACAGATATAATATACTGACACATATTCGATTACTTTCCCATATTGTTCACTTAAGACATACAGACTGCACCAAGACAGGCTTTTTTGACATATTTTTGTGTGTTTTCGTCCGTTTAAGCGCATACCCGAAGTCTGTGCGCTTATATATGTATCTATATCTACAAATCTATAGAATTCCACTTAATATAAATATTATATACTTTAAATGCAACAATATTTTTAATAAGAATTTTTATACATATTAAATATATATATACATTTTATACATAAAACAGCTATATAGTGTATACATTACATATAGTTAATAATTTATTATTATTTAATCACACATTTATTTATATATAAATCACTTAATTATTAATGTATACAGGCTAGTTATATATATGAAGAATGTAACCAAAAACATAGAATCCTATACGCTAAATGCACATTCACTTTTACTCACTTAATATTCAGCTATATGATTATGACTGCACTGTCACTAGAACTGAACTGCACAATGGCATCACTGTTTTCTACAGAGCTGCTTTATTAATTGAACTCATTTAATAACAGATGTACTTTACACAGTTATTGAACCAAAATGAATCAACACTGAACACTGAATAATGACTGTTTACTGTTGTCTTTTTAGAGCTGCTCTACAGCAGAATTGAATTCTGTTTGCATCAATGAATCATTACTTTCCTGTTTATCCCTAAAGCTGCTTGAACTCTATGAGAAAAAGAGAAAAAGAACTCTATTGTATAAAGCGCTATATAAATAACGGTCATTTTTAAGCATTTAAAATACATCAAAAGGTCAAAGTTGGTAGTTTAAAGGGGTGGTATAATGCCCTTTTCACAAGATGTAAAATATGTGTTTATTGTCCCCAGAGTGTGTGAAGTTTTAGCTCAAAATACCCCACAGATATTTTTATATAGCATGTTAAAATTGTCACTTTTTGAGGATGAGCAAAAACGCACCGTTTTTGTGTCTGTCCCTTTAAATGCAAATGAGCTGCTGCTCCCGGCACAGGGGGCGGAGCTTCAAGAGCTCGTGTTCTTTTACCTCACACAGACACGCACTGAAAATTTCAAAAACTTTTAGCCTTTTATGTTCAAACTGGAGTCAGAAATATGGAGAGACTCAAGAAGAAGTGACAACATGTAGAAGCAACAGAACATTTCTGAATGGTTAGTTGATGAATTTATGTAGCTCATGTGTAGTTAACTATCTTCTAGTCATTGATTAGCATATTCTGTCTTGATAATCTATAAATCGTGTTCCGGGGGCGGGGTTTATGTAAATTCTAGGGTTAGTGATGTCACTAACCCGGGAGGAATGTGGTGTAGTCTCTACCAGCCGTTTGTTGTAGTCCTTAAAAAAGCAATTAATAATCACCAAACACCTGCATTGCTATTTTATGTCCTTATACGTCGTCATATGGGTATCTTATGCAGCTTCACCTGTATTGCCCAAAAAAGTATTATAAAATAAAGTATTAAGTATTAAGTAAGTATCAGTGCATGTGTGAAGCTATGGAATGGCAAAATGGTTGGAAGCATTAATACCTAACATTCAATTTAACAAACTTAAAAGGATAGTTCAAATCAATGTTTTCATTTTCATGTAACATGACACTTTTCATTCTGTTCAGTGTCTGGTTCTGAGTGACAGTCAGCTTGTCATCTGTTGGTCTTCAGCAGAACAGGGCTTCAACCAGGCTTGACAATCAGAGCGACTGTAGATCTCGCAAACACAAGGTCTCCAGACCGATCGTGTCCCTACAGCGGACAGACTCACTTCTAGCACAAACAAGAATCAATGAAAGCAAAGCCCATGGGAAGGCCGGCGCTGAGGCGAAACTCTTCTGTCGATTGTAATTCAGCTGGTGGAACGCCAGAATTACGCTGGGCCGGCAGAAGATATCACAGCTCGCCAGAATGCATCACGATGAGCAATATTACAGCACGCGCGCATCTGACCAGGTGTTCGACTGCCAATCACGGGACAAAAGAGCCATTCTGCTGAACACACTGTCACAGATCTTTTGTTGTTAACAATGGCGACGGACTGAGAGGTCTGACACTACAACCGCCACTTACTCGCTTTGAGAGGGTCTTGATTCGTGTGTCAATTTGATATTGCCTCTGGTGAAAGCCAAACCCTGTCGTTTAAAGGGTGACTCTTCGATAAGAGAGATACGGAGCCGAGATTCGGGAAACAGGGAGGTCGTTTCCAGAGTCGAGTCGAGACAGCATTCAAGGAAATTACTGTTAGAGCTGTTTGCTAAGTGGAACTGTGAGGCTTGTTTAGGACAGACATGCTATCACATGATTTTTGCATGCATGAATCCCACTTACATAAAAAAAAAACGTAAGAAACCACCAAGTAAACACACAGAACGCTCGAGCAACCGCATATCAACACGATAAAATCACTCAGAACTTTATAGCAACAACATATGAGCTTTATAATATAGTTAAAATGTTATTTTCATGCATATGTGTATATATATATTAATATATATACAGTATGTGTGTATGTATATATCTATATATATAAACGCAGACACACACACACACACATATATTGTATAAACACAAACTGTGATGCGATTAATCATGATTAATCGATTTGACAGTACTTACCAATACTATATTCTCAATTTAATAATGATATTTTAATATTGTTTAATTATAAATGAATGTATATAAATGATTACATTTACTATCACATATGTGACCCTGGATCACAAAACCAGTCACGAGTCGAACGGGTATATTTGAGGCAATAGCCAACAATACATTGTATGGGTCAAAATTATCGTTTTTTCTTTTATGCCAAAAATCATTAGGATATTAAGTAAAGATCATGTTCCATGAAGATATTTTGTAAATGTCCTACCGTAAATATATAAAACATTTATTTTTGTGAGTGAATGAAGCACAATCGCGAACATAAATGAACAACTTTAAAGGAGATTTTCTCAATGTTTCGATTTTTTTTGCACCCTCAGATTCCAGATTATCAATAGTTGTATCTCGGCCAAATATTGTCCAATCCTAACAAAACCATACATCAATGGAAAGCTTATTTATTCAGCTTTCATGTGATGTATAAATCTCAGCTTCATAAATTTGTGACTGGTTTTGTGGTCCAGGGTCACATATAATAAAGCTGGATCGTCCACCTGGAGTTGTATTTTTAACTGTGGTAAAAATACTTTACTATAAGGCATGTACTTCTCTAATTACATTTATTTACATTGCATGGATAACAGCTGTCAGTCGGGCCATGCAGATTTGTTTGCATATATGAATAATTATAGTAGTTGAACATTCTGAAGAAAAAGCTTGTTTCGTGGAGAGTTAATATGGCCTAATGTGAAGAATATATTGCATGTGGGGTAACAGCTTTACACAAGGATCTTTAAATCCACTCTGCCAGTGTTTTCACATATGGCAGGACGCTGCTCACTCACTGAGATGAGATGGGTTTGCTTTGCTGCGCTCACAGAGGAACAGTTAGAGCGAGCCGAGGCAGATGTCTGGGTGAAACCACGGTAAACCGACTCAATCAGCCACACTCTTACGGGAAACATGGAACATGTGGAAATCCGAGGGCCTAATTAGCCAATTTCCTTCATGAAATTACGCATCTGCGATGGGTGATTGGACCACCATGTCAATTTGAGACCTTGATCCGAGGCTAATTGCGTATCCCTGAAAAACCCACCCAGGGACACGATTGAAGTTAATCTGACAAGATTCACCCTTCTGACTGCTAGACGGTATTAGTGCTTTACCCTCAGAGCCAAACACGACCTGTGCGCTGTTAAAGATACTGCACCCTCTGAGGCGTGCATGAGCCTATATGAGACACATTATTAAAAAAATAACATCATAAAACTGACAATATTCCTTTAGGACAGAAAAAGAAGCACATCAAAATATGAAGGTTATTCGGAATGGAATTATAGAACCTAAAGTTTGCAGAATGTACATAGAGTTATTATGAAAACAGTATGATACTACATTTGTCTATCAATATCATTGTATGTACGCATATGTGTGTATATATGAAGAGTTCAGATGCAAAAGCCTCTAAGTGCCATCTGAAATTTTCTTCTAGAATGATCATTTTTTATCAAGCTTGTATATTTAAGTTCAGTTATTTCACTTAAATGACAATTAATAGGTAATTTTCATTGCCATTTAAGTGAAATTATTGAACTTAAATATACGAGCTTGATCAAAATTATCATTCTAGAAGAAAATTTCAGATGGCACTTAGAGGCTTTTGCATCTGAACTCTTCATATATATATATATATATATATGGTCAATTATATCAGTCATCCTAGTGCAAATGTTGGTACTGGCCATTAAAAAATGAGAGAGACCGAGAGACTGAGAGAGACGAGGCACAGAATATAAAGGCAGGCCTAAACCCTGTATAAATGCACATCCCAAGGCTGAATAATAAAAAAAATTCTGTGTGTGAGAAATGAGAGGCTGGGGGATGATGAAACTTTTAAATCCATGGTTTTATGGTGTTTTGTGGTGTGGGTGAATAAATTACGTGTCAAGCACGGACGCGGCCAGAATCGCTTCATTTTGAAAAATTGAGAAAGAAAGGAAAAACCACACCGGCATTTGAGTTTGCATTCTCTTGCTCTCTCACTCTCTCTCTCTCACACACACACACACACTTTAAGTTCTTCATGAGAGTCTCAGTCTTCCTCAAAGCCTAAATTAATTTATAATGGACATTTTGCTTTATTCTTACAGATATTCACACTGGAATTGTGCATGTTATTCAAAATAATTTAATATTCGACTAAGGTCACCTGTGTCACACAGTGCATTGTTACTGATAATCAAATTAAGTCCCGCTTAAGTTAATTAAGTTCATTTTTTTGCATTGAATATCTTGTTTCACTTGGAAATACTTCTCATTAAAAATGGCTTTTAAATGCATGCAAGTCAACTTCAGTGTGGCATGATCTGCATCACAACATATGTAAATCTATTGTAAATAATAAACTTAACGAGATTATAAAATGCATGTAATTCACCCAATATTTGCCTGAGCACGACCCCTAGTGAAGGCACATGCTTTGAGATAGCAGAACCCTGGCAGACGTCAGGACAGCGTGTGTCATGACAGAACGTCTCTGAAGACTTTAAAGAGTGAGAGGGGTCAAAAGATTACATCAAAGTCAACAAAACGCCTGACGGGACAGCGTCTTTCCCTGTGGGCCACCGGCTCTTGACCTCGAGCAGGGAAGCGGTCCTGAGACGAGAACTGTGGCGGCAGTAAACATTCAATTCCCATTCACATGTTTTTAAAAATGAAATATAAAAAAAAAATAAAAAAAAAAATATAGAAATATTATAGAAATATTAATTATTCTCAGTCTGTGCAGGATACACTAAAAAAGTGACAAGTCAAAAAAAGTGCGGCAAGTCATTTACAGTATGTAGTGCTTTCCACAATACACATTATTTTAAAGAAACTTATCATTTTATAATGAAATATCATCATATAAAACTAAATTCGCATTCCTGGTTTTCATCGCTCATGTGAAATAATCATCAAAATTACTCTGAAACATTTCTTTTTTCAGCTGACATCATCAAGCCCTTTTATTTTCTCCAACCCCTCCCATCACTTTTCACTATCCAATCACATTCCAGTTGATCAGTTAAGGCCCACCCACTTTATCTCATTGAATATTCTGTTTTACTTGTAAATACATCACATTACGTATGGTTAAATGGGTTGCAAATAGGGTTGCCAACTGTCCCGTATTAGCCGGGACGCCCCTTGTCCCGTTTTTTGACTAGCCTACTACGCTGATCTAACCACTGACTGATACAACAGTAGCAGTGCTGATCACGACACTTGAGAATGATCACTGACACCTGTCATCATTCAATCACAGCTTTTTTTAATCATTCTTTTGAGACAAATCATTGTTTGATTTGCGAACATAATCCTCTGCCGTCTGGTAGCCGGACTCGCCTCGCGCTAACAGTAATTCCCTTTCACTGTCCACGTTTTGATTTCGGCAAATCAATTTTGGCGAATGCAAACAACGTGATTATTGTTCATGAGTCCAACATCCAGCCACGCAAGAAAACATGTAATCTACCTGAGGGAATAATATGCTCAACATTTCTGATTATTATTAATGTTTAAAACAGTTTTTTTTTTTTTCAAGGATTCTTTGATGAATATAAAGTTCATAAGAGATTAATCTTTTGTAACATTATAAATGTCTTTACTGTCACTTTTGATTAATGTAATGCATCCTTGCTGAATAAAAGTAGGCAATTACTTTCTTTAGTTTCTTTCAAAAAAAAAAAATGTTGCTAATCCCAAACTTTTGAACTGTAGACCTAGTGTATAATGTTAAAAAAGCTTTCTATTTTAGACAAATGCTGTTATTTTGAACGATGGTTTGTTTGTAATGTGAAATTTTTTTACACATACTTAACTGCAGACACTGAAGTGACGTACACTGTGTGATACAGTACAAATTGTGGCGAGCAGGACGAGCGAGGGCCGTGAGAGAGCGGCACGAGGCCGGTGGCGTGATTACTGATGAGCGACTCCTGCGCGACGCACCGGTCTCGTATCTCTCACGGAGGAGCGGAAGCATAAAGGAGGAGCGACGACAGTGAAGAGCGAGAGAGGACAGGCCTGGAGTTATGTTGTGTTTTGTTTTATTATTAAAATACGTTTGAATGTTCGCCGGTTCCCGCCTCCTTCTTCCCATAACATCTAAACTGCGTTACACTGGTGCCGAAACCCGGGAAGAAGGAGGAACACGCTGTCAAAGAGCTCTCGCCGCTGTGGGGAATCCGCGGTGCCATCGAGCATGGCGGGCAGTTTCCGTCGCCATGGACGCTCGAGGCGGTGCGCTGGAGTGAGTTGCCGGGGGGGACGGTCGAGCTCGCTGCCGGCCGCCTGAGTGCTGGAGGGGCGGCTGCCGTCCGTGAGGGAGCGGAGGAGTCGCCACCGTTCGCCGTGGGCCGGAGCCTGCTGCCATCCGCCATGACGGGGAGGAGCAGGGAACGGGGGACTCCTGCCGACTGCCCGAACACGGAGGAGCCGTCACCGTCCACCAGGCGGCGGAGGAGTGTCGAGCCGTCCACCGAGGGCTATCCAGCGCCACCGCCAGGCACCGCGGAGAAGATCGCCCAGCTGGTGGAGGGCCAGATGGCAGTGCGTTGTGGGAACCGGACCAAGATTATAATTTTTTTCTCGTCTCTGTCGCTCCTCATGCTTCCGTCTCCTTTTCTCTCGCCTCGTCGGTCCATACCCCCAGGTACCGCAGCCGCCGTGTCCGGTCTCCCCGGAGGAGGGGGAGGGGGTGAGTAGAGCGCAGTCTCGTGGGTACCCCCCGGCCTGTGAGGGGCGATGGGGGTATGTGGCGAGCAGGACGAGCGAGGGCTGTGAGAGAGCGGCACGAGGCAGGTGGCGTGATTACTGAGGAGCGACTCCTGCGCGACGCACCGGTCTCGTATCTCTCACAGAGGAGCGGAAGCATAAAGGAGGAGCGACGACAGTGAAGAGCGAGAGAGGAACAGGCCTGATGTTTTGTTCCTGTTTTGTGTGGCCAGCAGTCGTCCGCGAGAGGCTGCTGGCTTATACTTTCATTTTTGTATTGGTTTATTTATTTATTAAAATATTTGAATGTTCGCCGGTTCTGCGTTACACTGCGTTACACAAATATTTTGAGTGTCCCTCATTTTCCTATAAAGAACCACGATTGTCCCGCATTTTCCTTTTCTGAAGTTGGCAACCCTAGTTGCAAACTCATTTCATGTTGATCTTAAATTACTATAAGTTGTCGAAGAATAATAATTCATATTTAGAGAAATGATAAAAGACAAAGTGAAAGTAGAAGGCGAGAGGAAAAAGATGCAATGTAACACACACACACACAAACACACCGCTGTAATTGTCAGCTAATCAGCACTGGCGGACAGTGACATCTATCACACAGCTGGCCAGAGCTTGATTCATTATCAGCCGCCAGCTGCCGCTTCAGAGCGACTCTGGGACCGGCTCATCCGGCCTGGCAGGTGGGAAGCTTCGGGAGCGTTTGTCTTTCCTAAACCGTAAAGTTGTCCGAGCTCGTTAAGGAGAACAGAGTCCGCTTTGCACTGGGATCAATGGCTGTAGTCAATCTGCAGACACTGATGAAATAGAAAGTATGGATGTTCTGCTCCCTCCGCCTAATCATATATCCACTAGCCAACGCGCTCGGACAGCCTGACTTTCAGCTGGGTCACTTTCACTGAAATGACAAATCCCAGTCTGAGCGGCCAGTCAGTGTGCAAATCCGCATCTGAAACCAGCACAACACTTTTCCACAGCAATGTTGAGCTCTTGAAGCTGGACTTCTCTTAAAATAAAGTGTTATCACACCATTCTTCATTCCAGAGTTTCCCATGAAGTCTTTGTCTTTATAGGCATTCGTATGAGTTCTGGAGGCGTTTCCATTTAGAAGTACTTCTGCGCTCTCGTGTTCCTCCACATAATAACGGCAGTATTGGTTTTGCAATTTATTTCAACCGTGACACTCCTGACCTCCCTCTAAAGATGTTTCCTGCAAGGCTTAAAGTCAAAATAAAAGCAAGTGAAGCGGAAATTTGCAGATGATAAAAGCTCTTTCAGGAAGTCGAGGCAGACGTTCACACACATATTCTGCTCGGTTGTCAATAACGTGGGTTGAGGAATTAAAACTGCCTGTGAGTTATTCATCTTCATGTTCTTGAATCAGAAAAGTTGAATGGATAAGTTGAAACCTGATTTAAAAAAAAAAAAACGTGTGTATTTAATCATTAATGCGAGAAGTAAAATGTAGTAAAAATTAGGTTTACCACATTGTTTCCCACAAAGAAGAACAATATTTAATCAGTTTCATATGCATATCAATCATTCAATGTAAGAAAAAATAAGTTTACGGGCATTCTCTTCAACCCTCAAGCACAACACAACAATGCAAAATACAGGTAAAATACACTGAAAAAAAAATGATTCGTTGAAATTAATAAACAAAATTATCGTAAGTGGTTGCATTCAATTGATTTTATCTACATTTAAACAAATGCATTAAGTTGATCTAAAATTGATTGAGTTCAACTTAATGCATTTGTTTAAAAGTAGATACAAATCAATTGAATGCATCCACTTACGATAATTTTTTTTATTAATTTCAACGAATCATTTTTTTCAGTGTATCTGTGAAAAAATCAATATGGAAAATTCCTTCATATTTAACACTGGGCCATCATTTTATGGAGTGTATGGACAAATGTAATGTAATATCCAGTGATATTTACATATTTATTAAGATATGTACTGTATATTAAAAAATAATACATGAAAAAAATTATAATGAATGGAAAATTCAGACAAAGAATTTCATGAACATTTTTCACTGATGAATCATTGAGTTTTGAAATGATTCACTGATTGAACAGATTCCAAATCCAATGACATTTTGGTCACTAAGTTTAAATCAGAGACACTCTGAGTGAGTCATGAGGAATTGATCTAATAACACAATCTTTAGGAAACTTCACATCATTTACTACATTTAATCCTTTGTAAGTTTTGTAAATTGTCCAGATTGAGAACCTTTTGTCATTGATGTTGCACATGAAATGAGCAAATGAAAGTGTTAACTGGAAACATATGTTGCGATTGATGTCCTGTGGTCGTGTCTCTCACTTTTGAGAGCTGATAATGACGACGAGCGAACACACACTGTCAAAGATCTTGATAGCTTGAGTTACAGTACCTAGAGGACATTTATGATATCCAGTAATATGTTCCCTAATTGTGCTTTAGTTTAGGAAAATAGTGAAAATACCAAAACCAAACCATGTCATGGCGTGTTATGTGATTGGAGGAAATCATCCCATCTGAGTTGTTCCAACTCTCTGATTGGCTGACTGTTAGATTTAATCTTGTCTTCGTTTGCATTTAAATTAGTTTTCTCCATTTGCATTTTTGTTTTAGTCGTGATGAAAGCCTGTGTGCCGAAACACATTGGCAAAATGAAGAATAGATTACTTCCAGCTTCATATTCTGATTCATTCATTTCTCCACTCCACATGTGCCGCTGGTTTTGTGTTTGTGATCATCATATAAACCAAATTGCAAACATCGTAATGTTCAATCTGTTTGAAAATAAAAATTCCAAGCACTGCAAAAAAACAAATGATAAAAATAAAGCAAATAATAAAAAAGCAAAATTACTAAAGGTAATAAGTATTGTTTTCTTTTTTTAAAAATGATCAAAATTAAGCGAGTTTATTTACTTAAAACAAGAAGAAAAAATAAATATGCCGATTTATTTTTTGGACCCCATTGGTAGATATTTGTTCGTCTCTTAATTTTAATGAATTCTCTCTCATGTAATTTTGCTTCTAAAGTAAATGTGTCTTAATTTAAGAATGTTTCGATATTTTAGTGCAGAACAAAACAAAAATGCTTTTCAGTAGCTTTCAGAAACCCTTGTTATTAGCGACACCGATGGCCGTTGAGTGAACTGCAGCCAGAAACGTATTTTAGTAGCTTTCAGAAACCCTTGTTATTGGCGACACCAATGGCCGTTGAGTGAACTGCAGCCAGAAACGTATTTTAGTAGCTTTCAGAAACCCTTGTTATTGGCGACACCAATGGCCGTCGAGTGAACTGCAGCCAGAAACGTATTTTAGTAGCTTTCAGAAACCCTTGTTATTGGCGACACCGATGGCCGTTGAGTGAACTGCAGCCAGAAACGTATTTTAGTAGCTTTCAGAAACCATTGTTATTAGCGACACCGATGGCCGTTGAGTGAACTGCAGCCAGAAACGTATTTTAGTAGCTTTCAGAAACCCTTGTTATTAGCGACACCGATGGCCGTTGAGTGAACTGCAGCCAGAAACGTATTTTAGTAGCTTTCAGAAACCCTTGTTATTAGCGACACCGATGGCCGTTGAGTGAACTGCAGCCAGAAACGTATTTTAGTAGCTTTCAGAAACCCTTGTTATTGGCGACACCGATGGCCGTTGAGTGAACTGCAGCCAGAAACGTATTTTAGTAGCTTTCAGAAACCCTTGTTATTAGCGACACCGATGGCCGTTGAGTGAACTGCAGCCAGAAACGTATTTTAGTAGCTTTCAGAAACCCTTGTTATTAGCGACACCGATGGCCGTTGAGTGAACTGCAGACAGAAACGTATTTTAGTAGCTTTCAGAAACCCTTGTTATTAGCGACACCGATGGCCGTTGAGTGAACTGCAGACAGAAACGTATTTTAGTAGCTTTCAGAAACCCTTGTTATTGGCGACACCGATGGCCATTGAGTGAACTGCAGCCAGAAACGTATTTTAGTAGCTTTCAGAAACCCTTGTTATTAGCGACACCGATGGCCGTTGAGTGAACTGCAGCCAGAAACGTATTTTAGTAGCTTTCAGAAACACTTGTTATTAGCGACACCGATGGCCGTTGAGTGAACTGCAGCCAAAAACGTATTTTAGTGACACCGATGGCCATTGAGTGAACTGCAGCCAGAAACGTATTTTAGTAGCTTTCAGAAACCCTTGTTATTAGCGACACCGATGGCCGTTGAGTGAACTGCAGCCAGAAACGTATTTTAGTAGCTTTCAGAAACCCTTGTTATTGGCAACACCGATGGCCGTTGAGTGAACTGCAGCCAGAAACGTATTTTAGTAGCTTTCAGAAACCCTTGTTATTGGCGACACCGATGGCCGTTGAGTGAACTGCAGCCAGAAACGTATTGCTCGTACAAGAGACTGAGCGTGATTTAACTCCGATTGAAGTTCTTTTTCCTCCTTTGCTTAGAAGTAAAAAGACAGATAGATGAACATAACATTTTCCTTAATAACATATACACACAATAATGACAGCGGTGAGAAAACAGCAGTTCAGAAAGCATCTGATCGTAGCGATGAGGAAACCAGTTCTGGCATTCACCGGCATCATGCCGACAGATAAGCTATTAAAATGTTATGATATTATAAAGTATATTTGAGACTATATAGACTATTGATCTGGCTATGTGAGACTATAATGTGAATTAATCCTGTTTCTTTGCATGACACACTGACATTACAGTACAGAATGGCTTTTTCAACATTATCCTGAACATTGTATAAGCATTCATTTCATGTGTCATAAAACAGAAGAGAGAGTGTAAACGTCACATCCTTTTGATTCAGTACTTCACATAAAAATCAGTCTGCAGACTCTCATAGACATTACCTAAGGTCTCGTTTGTTAAGTTTTGTTACAAGCTGTTCACACATTGCCAATAAAAAACCAATTAATACATGAAAATTCTTACATATGGCCTGTTTAAAGAGGCACTACATAACTTCTTTATGAATATACTCTCTACAGATCAAAATGTCACCATGTATAATGTTAGAAACACTATATGGGCTGTGCTGTGCGGTTTGCACCATCTGTTCCCCGGTGGCGTTCACGGGACATCACTTGGCAGCCATCTGTGCGGGTCACAACCCCGGAATAACAGAAGCCGGTGTTTAATCTATAGACAGAGTTTGGCTTCCTAGGAATGTGATGACTTCATTAGCACCTTTAAACAGAGAAGACAGGCTTCTCTCTCCTGGATTCCTGTGGGAATGCACTGGACCTCTGCGTTTGAGGAGCGTGTAAAGTCTTCAGCGGCAGGGTCATGCGTTCAGCTCAGGAGGTTACTGAGGATGGCCAGTTTAGATGTGAGCAAAGGACTGTGGACATACTATAGAAGGACATGTTGGACAAAGAGAAAAGGGTGGTAAGATGGTAGAAATGTGTCAATCTCAATCTATCTAGCTCATCATTTCAGCCACAGCACTTCAGGTCACCGACATGCACTGCAAATTTTTTTTTTTTTTTTGAATATCTATATATTGTTAAATCAAGATACAATTACTTGAGACGCAAAATTACTTCATGCCTAAAACAATAACAAATATCTACAAATGGGGTCAGAAAATAAGTGTTTTCCCATTTGAATTAAGCACTTTTCTGACCCCATTGGCATTTTCATTTTCTTGTTTTAAATATAAAATCACTTAATTTTGATAGAAAGCAAGACTTAACACTTACTTATTGAAGCAGCTTCAAAAAAATGAAAGAGTAAAAAAGTTACAAAAGTTTAAGTTTTCTGTAAAGCAACTAAACATTATTTTATTTTATACAAAACAAAAGATTTGGACTAAAATTGCTTGAAAATGTGTATCCAAGTTGTGTTACAAATATTTAGCTTGCTAAAAGGATTTAAAGTACCGTTTTCATGGTAACTCAGGTTTATAAATGGATGAATTTTGAGAGTTTAAGCTTTCAAATGATACCTAATTCATTATTACTAAGAATATGTGACAGGGAAAAAAGGTCAATAAATTGCTAATTCTCCCGCTTCCGGGACACTGGTCACAGGTGACAGGTTGTGAATGTTTGGATATTTGTAAAACAAGATACTGAGTGAGAAAATCCTTTTTTGCTGTGGATGTCTGGGCCCTGAAGTGCTGAAGCCCAGCTGCTGAAGTGACCCTTTCACACAGCTTTTCCGAAACTACAGGGAAATCCCATGACACACATTAATGCAATAATCTATGGCCCATTGGCATGGTAATTAAGGCTAATGTCCATTAGCATCTATTGCTACTCGCTCCTCAGAGAAGTGTTCTCACTAACCTCGTTCTGGCAGCTGCCTTGATGCTATTAATATGAATTTACACATATAAAAGACTTAAGAATCTTAGTCTCCTACCTGGACAAAGACAATATGGAGCTATTAGCATGTAGACTAAAATAGACAATTTTTCCTGCACACTGTGCTGCAATTTCAAAGAGAAATCGAAACTAAAAGCGCATTAAATGTTCCCAGAAACAGATCCACATGAATGTGGCGGCATTTTATTGCAATGGTTGTTGTGTATCTCGGCAGTTTGCATTTGAAAATAATGTACAACCTACACTAAATCCTACACTAAACCTAACGTATAAGCAAATGTGAAAAAAAGATGCATTTACCATGCCATTTTAGCTTGCTTCTACAAGCCTTTTAGCGTTACTCACGTGAGCTACAGAGCAAGTTTACTACATCTGAAAAGACAGACTGTACATATGTCAAAATGTGTTAGTTTACACATCATGAAAGTAAAAGTGTTTTGAGGTCATGACATAGTATTGCACAAGAAACAGTGCAGAAATAAAAGTCGTTATTAATTAATAATCCGCCCCATTATAATAGTTTGTGTGAAAAGGAATAAAAGTTAGAAACTGCAGTGAATTGTATTGGAATTCCAATGGAATTTTCGGAGTAACTGTTGATACATTAATGGAACACATGAGAATTCTTGAGTTCTTAAAGTGGAGGTTGATTATGATTTCACTTTTCTAACTTTAGTTAGTGTGTAATGTTGCTGTTTGAGCATAAACAACATCTGCAAAGTTACAACGCTCAAAGTTCAAAGCAAAGGGAGATATTTGCTTTTAAAGAAATTGCTTTTTAAGGACTACAACAAACGGCTGGTAGAGACTACACCACATTCCTCACGGGTGAGTGACATCACAAACCTAAAATTTAAATCCTTAGGTAAAAGGACAAGAGCTGTTGAAGCTCCGCCCCCTGTGCCGGGAGCAGCAGCTCATTTGCATTTAAAGGAACAGACACAAAACGGTGCGTTTTTGCTCACCCTCAAAGATAACAATTTTAACATGCTATATAAAAATATCTGTGGGGTATTTTGAGTTAAAACTTCACATACACACTCTGGGGACATCAAACACTTATTTTACATCTTGTGAAAAGGGCATTATACCACCCCTTAAAAAAAATATATATATATATATGACTAAGAAATTTTTCCCCTCTGGGAAAATAAAATGGTGTTCGTGTGATGGGAAACTGTCCACGGCGAGTTGGCACAGATAAGTCTGCATAGTGAGAGTCATCTTTACAAGAACAAATGTAGTGAGACAGGGTACTTTACCCAATTATGGATACCTCTCAACAGTCACACGTAATACAAGCTAATCCAGCATAGTTCTCGTCCAACCATGGGATGGCTAATATAAAACGATGTAACAACCACAATGACAGTCTAGCTCATCTAGTTTGGTGCTACTCAGCGAACAAAATCCAGTCATTACATCGCTAGATGATTGACTATAGACATTTTTTGCCCCCTGAATTTTGGATGAAAACCTTAAGCCTGTTGATTTTAAGATAATCTATAGTTGGTCTGAAGATAATCTATAGTTGGTCTGCCAGGTTAGCCAAGATGGCTAGGTTCAAAACCCCTATAAAACCATTAAACTAGATGGGTTTTCACCACTATAGCTCAATGCATCAACGCATACACGCCATCCACTAGGTCATGACATCTGTTCACTCTCGTACAGCGAATGCAAACGTGCACGGAAAAAAATGGTCCTTAATTAAACTCAAAGTTTGTAGAATAAACGGCGGTTAATGTTTATAGCCTCAAAAGGGCAACTGCTATCTGATGCACGGTGATTTCCTGAAGTAGTGACAAGCAACGAGGAAGATCTCAATTGTCTCGGCCATTAGCGGAAACTACAATGAGGGCATCATTGTTGCAAAGCTATTGACTTTTCGTTCGCTTGTTGCATGACATTCATTTAGCGGTTAATTGCATGCTTGTTCAATTCTTTTCTCTCCGTTTTAATCCACCGCTCACGTTACAGCTGGGACACTCGAACCTGCAGTCTGGGAAATGCAACACATGAAACATAAAACTCCTTTACAATCTGCAAACAAAGGCAAGGGTAACTCCTCTACCAAAGTCACATCCTTTCTTAGATCGTCTCCCTCCATCTTTTACCATATTTAATTGAATTCAGAATTCGCCATTCTTTTAATTTTGGAAACGTTTTCTTTATAAAATCATGCTTAATTATTTCTCTCACAGTATTAAAGAGTCTACTATAGCCTACTATAGTAAAAACCATATTTTGTTTTGTGTTTATTATATTTCTTATAGTTAAATTTTGTAGTTACTTTGGTTTTATTGCAAGTGCTGTAGCAAAACCATGCTTAGTTTTGTAGTTATAATGGTTTTACTACAAAAAAACACAGTTAAACCATGGTTACCACAGTATAAAGCATGCTTAATTTTGCAGTTACTATGATTTTATTGCAAATTATGTATTAAAACCATGGTTAATTTTGTAGTTACTTTGGGTTTACTACAAAAATGTATAGTTAAACCATATTTACAATAGTAAAACCCTAGTTAAACCATGTGTTACTATAGTAAAACTATAGTTAATCTTGTAGTTACTTTGATTTACTACAAAAAAATATAGTTAAACCATATTTACAATAGTAAAACCCTAGTTAAACCATGTGTTACTATAGTAAAACCATGGTTAATTTTGTAGTTACTTTGGGTTTACAACAAAAAAATATAATTAAAACATAGTTACAATAGTAAAACCATGGTTAATTGCTGTGATTTTACAGCAAATGCTGTAGTAAAACCATGGTTAGTTTTGTAGTTATAATGGTTTTTCTACAAAAAACACAGTTAAACCATGGTTACTACAGTATAAAGCATGCTTAATTTTGTAGTAACTATGATTTTATTGCAAATGCTGTATTAAAACCATGGTTTATTTTGAAGTTTCTATGGGTTTACTACAAAAAAATATAGTTAAACCATAGTTACAATAGTAAAACCATGGTTAATTGCTATGATTTTACTACAAATTCTGTAGTAAAACCGTGGTTAATTTTCATGAGGGTTCTTTGCCCAGTTTTAAGTGTTTATACAGTAAATGCTACAAAAAATCAACCATTTGAAATGTCAACACTGCACTCTAGTAGCTAAACATCATCTATCTCCATGTGCGAGGGGGGAAAGCTCTCTTCATGCTTCAGCTAGCTGCATTTTCAGTTGTGCAGATTCTGTCTTGTCTCCGGTTAACTCCTTTAAATGATGAGCAGCAAGTAGCTTGAGTAGAGACAGTTTCTAAGTAGCTGTGAAACACTACGTGTGATGGTAAACACTGGAGTCCGGAGGATGCTAAAGTGGATGTTATTACACAAATGTGTATCATCACTCATGAATTTTTAATGCACAATTAAACCGTGCGATTAGTACAGCTGTGTGATGTTTGCATTTGCGGATCAGCGGGGTCTCTGCTAATAGCTATAATTCCATCTCGTAGGGTGAGGAAGGGGGTGAATAATAGCGTAGACGGGGTTTACCGGAGGAGGAACTGTGTGTTAAAGCCCGTCATTACACTTTCTGTCCATCTGTGTCCTCCTCTCACCCATTCCCTGCTTATATCTTCATCTGAGGGTGTTTATTGATACTCCAGGGCACTTGATAGCGGTCAGCACCATCATTCCTGAAGAGGATGTGCTTCGCATACTAGACAGAGTCCGTTTTACACTCTCCCATCCAGTTTGCATGCCTGCTTATGCAACATACAGACCCAGTGTTTGTCTTTCTAGGGCTTTTAAAGTGCCCTTATTCATAACTTTGGAATACTTTTACATTATTTAAAGTAAAAAAACTAACTATTTTTCTCATACTGTACATTTTTGCAGCACCTCTTTTCACCCTCTGCCTGAAACACTCTTTTTTAGTTCCTGCCTCTTTAAACCCCACCTTTCCGAGAAGCCCAGTGTGCTCTGATTGGTCAGCTGGACCAGTCTATTGTGATTGGTCAACCGATTGGAGCGCGTGTCGGAAATGTGTCGCCCTTCACCATGATCGGGTTTCAGCTCCCGAGGCTTCATGAGCAGCTGTAAACTATGGTAACAAATCCCTCAGTATTGAAAGTCCATTCAACGTTTTTTGCAATCGCGGTGGAAAAAGAAACCCAGTATCTCCTCGACAAGCAACTGTTTTTTGAGGACTGGCTGATGCAGCAAGAAGGCGGTCACTATGCAAATGTGTAACATGATGAGGTAGCTAAGTCACTGAAATAACGGCAGGACTACAAACGAGGCGTTTCAAGTGTTTTCCGTTGGATTGATGAACTCTTTTTGGCGTGGATTGTGGCATGCATGCATGCATTGTTTACATGCACAAACTGCTATATTACACACAAATGGAAAGGCAAACTCAAAAAAGCATTATATCTGCCCTTTTAACTAATGTTCTGGGTGCAACAAAAGTTAGGTCCTGAATACCAACTAAAAGCAGACTACTGCTATCTGCTCTACTTTATGGTCCTGAAAACCTGGATAGATCTTTAAAATGCAGAACGTGCACTTCGGCTGCATGGCGTGTCTGGAAATGTGCCCCGTTTTAACCCTCTTCTCCATAATTTCATGAATTACTGCTGCCATGATCAATTAAAAATATATCTCGTCTGTTTACCTGCAGAAAAACAACATTAAATGCATAAAAGGCTAATCTATAACAAGCCTCATTCGCATAGAAATGAGATGCGTTCGCTCTGATAAGAATGACAATTACCTAAATACGTCTGGCACAGCGCTAAACAACACTAAAAAAATATTTATTGAAAGATTACTGGAGAATGTTCTACAAGAAAATGCTATTTCAGTTTTTTCTACTTCGAAATGTGTAAGTAATGTCTGAGTTGGCAAATTTTTCAGTGCGATAATAAATGTAGCTATTCCCACCAGAATTTTTTCAGATATTTTCAAAATTGTGACATAAAATCACATTTTTATTTTATATTTACATTTAGTCATTTAGCAGACGCTTTTGTCCATTTTATGTCCCATTATATAATGATTTTATATCATTTAACTTCAATCAACGTTCAATTAGTCCCACGCGTTTAACACAAAAACATAAACATGCCGTTGGATTAGATGCGCAGCCATGTCTCTTTTAACATGCAATCATAATTATGGATTTTAATTGGCTGATACTGCTCTCAGGCTAATGTTTTCTGCTTAAAAAAATTAAAAATGCATTCAATGAGTCTGCACTAAAATTCTGTGATCACAATCCTGGAGAGGCTGTGTGCAACATTTGTTTAGTGAATAAAATGCAGGTTTGTGTTGAAATAGCACATGCTAAAGTAGTGCTTCACCCTGTGTTCTTTCTGTAAGACTCTCTCATTGCTGTGTGGTCAACAAACACCTACGGTCTACATCACCTTTGGCTTCTGTGAGCAATGTCAACATCCACTGAACGTACAGTAAACCGCTGAACACTCGACCCATAGCGCTCCTGGTCCCAAACACCATCAAAACCAAGAACATCCATGACATTTCGGTCAATATGTGAAAGAGCAGAGGTTCAGGAACACTGCAGTACGTAAATCCCCGTTTATCCTTAGTTTAACAACTAAGAATTAATTAAATGGATTCAACTTCTGCACACGGTGAGCAGATAAGAATGTGCAAGATAAGAATAATAATACGCTTTCCCTGCTTAGACGAACTACAGGCTGGAATACACTACACCACTTCTTTCTTTAAATCTGAATAGATTTTAAAACTCAATTTATCATTCACTTGCCAACTTTGTAAGAGGAAAAACTAAGGATCATACATATGCCAAATGAGGATCATACACTACCAGTCTTTTAACTCTTTCCCCGCCATTGATGGAATTTTCCAGCTTTTTCCGTATTTTCACTGTTATGCGGTAGGGGGCGCTATGGAGGCTTGTTTCCGCCACAGAATAAAACATTTAAAAAAACTTTTATCTCACAATTGCAAACTGAAGTTTTCAATTCTGACTTTATTTCTCAGAATTGTGAGATATAAAGTCAGAATTGCGTGATATAAACTCGCAATTGCGTGTTAAATTCAGAATTGAGGGATCTAAACTCACAATTGCATGTTATAAAGTCAGAATTGAGGGATCTAAACTCACAATTGCATGTTATAAAGTCAAAATTGAGGGATCTAAACTCACAATTGCGTGTTATAAAGTCAGGACTGAGGGATCTAAGCTCACAGTTGCGTGTTATAAAATCAGAATTGAAGGATCTAAACTCACAATTGCGTGTTAAAGTCAGAATTGAATGATCTATACTAACAATTGCGTGTTATAAAGTCAGAATTGAGGGATCTAAACTCACAATTGCGTGTTATAAAGTCAGAATTGAGGGATCTAAACTCACAATTGCGTGTTATAAAGTCAGAATTGAGGGATCTAAACTCACAATTGCATGTTATAAAGTCAGAATTGAGGGATGTAAACTCACAATTGCATGTTATAAAGTCAGAATTGAGGGATCTAAACTCACAATTGCATGTTATAAAGTCAGAATTGAGGGATGTAAACTCACAATTGCATGTTATAAAGTCAGAATTGTGGGATATAAACTCGCAATTGCGTGTTAAATTCAGAATTGAGGGATCTAAACTCACAATTGCATGTTATAAAGTCAGAATTGAGGGATCTAAACTCACAATTGCATGTTATAAAGTCAAAATTGAGGGATCTAAACTCACAATTGCGTGTTATAAAGTCAGGACTGAGGGATCTAAGCTCACAGTTGCGTGTTATAAAATCAGAATTGAAGGATCTAAACTCACAATTGCGTGTTAAAGTCAGAATTGAGGGATCTATACTCACAATTGCGTGTTATAAAGTCAGAATTGAGGGATCTAAACTCACAATTGCGTGTTATAAAGTCAGAATTGAGGGATCTAAACTCACAATTGCGTGTTATAAAGTCAGAATTGAGGGATCTAAACTCACAATTGCATGTTATAAAGTCAGAATTGAGGGATGTAAACTCACAATTGCATGTTATAAAGTCAGAATTGTGGGATCTAAACTCACAATTGCATGTTAAAGTCAGAATTGAGGGATCTAAACTCACAATTTCATGTTATAAAGTCAGAATTGAGGGATCTAAACTCACAATTGCGTGTTATAAAGTCAGGATTGAGGGATCTAAACTCACAATTGCGTGTTATAAAGTCAGAATTGAGGGATCTAAACTCACAATTGCGTGTTAAAGTCAAAATTGAGGGAACTAAACTCACAATTGCGTGTTATAAAGTCAGAATTGCAAGATTTTTTTATTCTGTGGCAGAAACAAGCTTCCACAGGGCGCTGTTATGCATCTTCTGAAAACATACTTAATCTCATGATCAAAACATAGGCCAAGAATAAGCAGAAACAAGCGATAGCATATGTATGCAGATGCATATGTAAAATAACGCGATCATCAACATTAAAGGGCTCATCGGATGACAAATTCACTTGTATATGGTGTTTGCATATAAATTTGTCTTTGCAGTGTGTGGACACAACCACCATACAATAAAAAAATTCCATTCACTCTCAATAATCAAGCCGTTTGGATTTTCTGAGCACTATGATGTCATATTGCTCATGCTCCGCCCACGAACGCTGACGGACTGTCCCGTATTAGCATATTTACGCCCTCAGCCATTTGTATACTGTCCACCAAGGCAGCACTTTACGTGTCTTGTGTCGACACCACCCATGGGTTAGAGGGGGTGGGGTGAGCACTTGCTCATTATCATTTAAAGAGACATGCACCGAAACGGGTCGCTGTAAACACAGCTGTTTTTGAAGAGGTAAAAAGGGTGTTGTTTTACACAACCATTGAGGAATTTTAACCAAAGTATGTTACAAACTTTACATGAAGACCCTAAAGAATCATACCAACTTGTGGAAAATGGGCATCCGATGACCCCTTTAAACATTATATAAATTGCCTAAAACTGGTTTAAATTCATCAATGCATCAAGCCAGTCTAGGCAAGCAGGAAAAGCCATCTTACCAATCTCTCGAGAGATCTGCACGAACGCTTCCACGCCGCTTTCCCCGTAGTTCCCTTCCGAGGCCAGCGTGGAAACATAGTTCCAGCCCATCGCCGTGACGATATCCAGCATGGCCTGGGCCTGGTAGGAATCCGGTGGAACGACGCGGGAGAAAAAGTCATAGCGAGTGTTGTCGCTCAGCTCCGGAGCTGTGGATGCATAGCTGATCTGAGGAATCTGCAGAGAAATAAAGACAGAGAGCGTTTAGAGGGCTATCACAGCATATTTACCCAACATATGCTGTTTTGTTTGTGCATACAAGTATTGCATTAGCTTAGCTACATGTGCTAACCAGGATTATTATCGTTAACTAAAAAAAAAATCTAAAACCATCAAAAATAAAATGTTTATGGAGCCCTACACATGACGTGCAAACAAAAATATATATATCGTGGTAACAAATTAAGAATTCGTTCTCTCGTTTTAGTAAATCGTGGCCATATTGTACTAATTCGTTCCCTCATTTTGATTTAACTAAAACAAGGGAATTAATTATTACAACTTTTACCAAGATTTAGTTAAAATAGGGAACAAATTACAATATTGTGTGCACAATTTAGTAAAACGAGGGAATAAATTATTATATCACGCGCACGATTTAGTAAAACGTGTTGGCGTATTAATAAGTTGTGGGAACAAATTGATAATTCGCTGCCACAATATAATAATTTAATACCATTTAATTTAGTTGTAGTTAAAGTACTAAAGAATTAAACCAAATAACCTAAAACTAATAAATAAAAATGAATAAATACTACATAAAATAACTAAAAGAATAAAAAATACAAAAAAACACAACAAAATGACTAAAACTAACCAAATTTAGTCAAAATAAACAGGAAAACGAAACATTTTAATCTATCAAACTCAACTCAAAAACTAGGTTTTGTGGGAACAGTGAATTCAGGCCAGATATCTCTGTTTGAGTAGGCCGGTTTGCCGTTGAGAATCATGGGTAATGGAGTCAGGGCGGTGGGAGGTTTGACTGACAGATTCATAGTCTAGAGGAAGAGTACAGGAGGATGTTAAAGAAGCTCACGGCTGAATTATCCTGAAGTGTTCCATTACAAAACTGTTTTGAGATGCAGCTCACGTCAATCTACACAAACAGAGTTAAATCCAAACATCCCCAGAGGTGCGACAGCACACAATCACCTAGACTGTGTGCGTTCACCGCTCCAAGCTGTAAATAAGAAAAGATTTAGCCACAAAGTGCTTGAGGAACATTGCTGTGTGTGTGTGGATAGCTTTGTCAAGTAGATTCATGAGTAATGATGCAAAAAGTTGTGACATTGAAAAATACATCAAATTTACACCGTCTCCATGCAGCAGTGAGGAGTGGAAATTGAAATCTTACACTGTAAGCCTGATAGATAATCAAGAGTTTTTGATAAACGTGCAACAAGAATGCCATGTAGAGCTAAAAAAAAAATAAGACAGCCTCAAAGCTCACAGCGTCTTACACATAAACTATGTTGCTAATAAGATGTCAAGTGAACTTTTGCGGGTTCACTCATCTGAAAAGGTTAAACATTCTGCAATGCAAACTTTCATTAAGTATAGCAGTGGCAGCTCATGAATATTTCATGAGAAAAGGCTACACAAATAAGAAAACACCCAAGAGGCCAAGATACATAAAAGACGGGAAAGATAACTCCAGTTCTTAATGTATAACACTTTTAAAATTAACAAACATTGCTTTCTGAGATAAAAGTAGCATCTTGTGAATATGAAGCAATGATCTCATATCAGAGAATCATTAGTATATGGTATGATGAGCATCATAATTAAAGGAGAGTGAATTTTAAACATATTTGCTTATGAAATAACTAAGTATTACATGTGGAACTCTCTCAAAAATGTTTTACCACGTTTTTACTATTACAGTTGTGAAGGTTAATTGATCGTGAAAAGTGTTGATTATAGCATTATATTTAGATCTATGGTGTTATATTTAGATTGTGGCATAAAAGGTTGCAGTGATGAGCATGTAGCCAATCACAGACATGTTGAGCGCATGAATGCAGTGATCTCATCATTGTAACTCACGAATGCCTTTCATCATAACTAACACGATGTAAATAAGAGATTTGTTGATTATAACAGGAGTTTTGGCGAGAGTCCAGAACTCAGTCACTGATAAACTCTGGGTTTTGATTGACAGCTCCGTCAATTATAAAGGGAGTATTCTTTGAACGATTTCTATCATTTAATCACAGTTTAAATAACAGATTATTTTTCATCCTACTAAGAGAAACAATGTGAAATTGACAGTTTAGTCAATGGTTTGATTTACTGACACATAGACAAAGAACATCTGACTGTCTCTACATGAATCATTACATATCAAAACCCCTGGTCACAGATCAGGCATTAGAATTAACAGTTACTTACATATTGTTGCTTTACTGTCAATTCCATATTATAAAAGTCTGTTTGCAAAACCTGCAACTGATTTACCAAAGCATGCGCCGAAATTGCGACTGATTTACCAAATAATCCACAGTGAAATGTACCGAATACAGATATATTTGTAGTGTTTTTTTTATTTTATTTATTTAATCAGGAACAATACACATTAATAATACATGACAATATGTAAAATGCGCCAGATTAAACCAACACTTGCAAATTTTCATCCGTTGTAGAATAGAATAGAATAGAATGAGGCATTTATATAGCGCTTTCATATGTACTACTGTACACCCAAAGCGCTTTACAATCATATCAGGGGATCTCTCCTCAACCACCACCAGTGTGAGCATCCACTGGGATGATGCGACGGCAGCCACAGTACAACGCTCACCACACACCAGCTATAGATAGAGAGAGGAGAGAGAGTGATAGAGCCAATTCAATGTAAGGGGATTATTAGGAGGCCATGATTGGTAAGGGCCAATGGGTGGAATGTGGCCAGGACACCGGGGTTACACCCCTACTCTTTACGAGAAATGCCATGGGATTTTTAATGACCACAGAGAGTCAGGACCTCGGTTTTACGTCTCATCTGAAGGACGGTGCTCTTTGACAGTATAGTCTCCATCACTACACTGGGGCGTTAGGACCCACACAGACTACAGGGTGAGCGCCCCCTACTGGCCTCACTAACACCTCTTCCAGCAGCAACCTGGTTTTCTCAGGAGGTCTCCCATCCAGGTACTGACCAGGCTCAGCCCTGCTTAGCTTCAGTGGGAGACCAGTCTTGGGTTAGGGTTAGGGTTAGGGTTAGGGTTAGGGTTAGGTTAACTATTGATTCTCTTTAACTTATCATAGATAGGTATATTCCACAACAAGTCGTTCTCTGGCCTTGATTTCAATAAAAGCCCTTTTTGTTTTACTTACGGGATATTCATATAGTATGATGACCTCTTATATGTCAAAAGCTCAAGGAAAATGTGATGGCCTCTTTAATTGTAAAACCACTATAAATCAAGTTAAATTACGAAATAAAATGAATAACCCATCCTCTGTGGACGTAAAAGCATGAAAGTGTTTGATTTGTACACTCTTAATCCTTAGTAATCCCCTTTTTCTATATTTCCTCAAGCTATTGCTGCATTTATTTTACCAAACATTTTGTAAAAAAAATAAATAAACTTTGTTTACCCGTCACCTCAAGTCTCCAATGCAGGTGTAAAACACGCCAGAAGTGGTTTTAAAGCTCACTGAATGAGAACTTTAATATTGAGCTGAATATTGAGCGGTTGTAGTTTATGACTCCGGCGGATAAAAACACTACTATAAAGATCTCCGCATGAAATGTTCTTCTGGCCAAGCAACAGAGATCTCACAATGATCACACCGCACGAGCACAGAGGCATTTGCATTAAAAGAACACGGCACTGAAGACATACAAATGAAGGGACATAACAAACCCGAGGCGATGTACGAAAGGCTGGAAGATAAGAATGAAGAAATGGGTTGTTTGAGACAGCTCTGTGCTTTTACGCAAAAAGGACGTGATCAAGAGATCCTTGAGCATTTAAAACCTAATAATCCTCAGATTCTCGCTAACCCAAGACCTTTTAATGGTTAAAAGAAATGAGATAAACTGTTGACAGCATTTGTGACAATGTTTATTACCACAGATTACAATGCTGACATATGAACAAACATTGGATGGATGGATGGATGGATGGATGGATGGATGGATGGATGGATGGATGGATGGATGGATGGATGGATGGATGGATGGATGGATGGATGGATGGATGGATGGACGGACGGACGGATGGATGGATGGATGGATGGATGGACGGACGGATGGACTGATGGATGGATGGACGGACGGATGGATGGATGGATGGATGGATGGACGGACGGACGGACGGATGGATGGATGGATGGATGGATGGATGGATGGATGGACGGACGGACGGACGGATGGATGGATGGACGGACGGACGGATGGATGGACTGATGGATGGATGGACGGACGGATGGATGGATGGATGGATGGATGGATGGATGGATGGACGGATGGATGGATGGATGGATGGATGGATGGACTGATGGATGGATGGATGGATGGATGGATGGATGGATGGATGGATGGATGGATGGATGGATGGATGGATGGACTGATGGATGGACTGATGGATGGATGGATGGATGGATGGATGGATGGATGGATGGATGGATGGATGGATGCTTTTTGGGGCATTAAATATTGGTAAAATACCGGTAAATTGATGAGCACAAACCTTTTTGTTTTTAAAAATATAACTTTTTTTATTGTTTTAATAGCCTAGTATAAAAGTTATATTTAAGTTACAGTTTTTTTCGATTGCTAAACGACAGTGGGCACAACTGGAGTCACATGTGCAAAACTCTAACTACAGTCTGCACAGCAGCAGTTCATGTGGACCAAACTCTAGTTCGTTTTTCATTGCTTGAACACAGTTTTCAAAACTCTACACACTTATCCCATGACTTTAACCACAACCTGCACAACACTGTGGATTTACAGCACTTTGTTCAAATGCAAACACACTGCTGTCAAAACTGTGAACCACACATTCAAAACAGAATAGATTTCAGCCTTGTGCCTTTCAAACACTGCTGATTATGGCCTGATGCTAGAGAGAGGCAGGATTAGCCCCTCAATTATTTGTTCGAATTACAGTATGTACTTTTAGTTTCTACCTTTTTTTCTCATTACTGTAATTCCGTAAATTACTACAGACTATTGAAGCAAACTGCTAATTTTCATTTACCTTAAAGAATTGTTATGTTATAAAAATTTTAATAAATCATGTGAAAGAATGTCACTCTTTTCTTTGAAGAAAATATTACTTTGTATGAAGTCACTGAAATTGTTCAAACTGTAAAGATGTATGGTATTTGATGTATTGATTATGTATTGGTGTTTGATGCTAGTGTTTTTACTCTCAGTGTGTTCTGAGTGACAGTGTGTGTTATCTCAGTGAGGGTTGTGCATAGTGTTTGGCTGCACTGAGCCTGTTTTGAGCCGTGTGTTAAGAGTTGTGTTGCTTGGAATGAGTTTTGCAGGTGATGTGAACTGTTTAGCTCAGGTGACTGTTGGTAGTGCAGACTGTAGTTAGAGTTTTGCACATGTAGCTCCAGTTGTGCACACTGTCGTTTACCAAGCGAAAAAAACTGTAATAGTAAATGATTCATTTAAATACTCTCCTCCCATACATATTACATCTGAAAGGGAAACTCCTAATGCATTTGCAATAAGGTCAGTTGCAAAAATAACCCTGTCAACGCCTTTTCAGCGCTAGTTTTGCACTGTGTGTCTTTATTTAATCCTGACGGTAGTTTTTTAACACCAGAAGAGTGTTAGCGTTGGTGCAAGCTGTTACTAAATTCGACCCTAAATGCCTTAGCCTACTGTAACAAATGACATAAATGCTGTGGTTTATTGTGCATATGCATTCATAAACATTTAAGCCATTATTGAGGACAATTCTCCCAGAATGCACTGCACTTTTGAAATTATTTGCATATTGTGTTTTCATATAGAGAGGTCAAACAACTAAAGCTATAATGCAAGATTGGAAGTCACGAGTATAATATCTGATCATACTCACAAATATATGTGCGTGCGCATTAATTTGAACAGTGTGTGTGTGTGTGTGTGTGTGTGTGTGTGTGTGTGTGTGTGTGTGTGTGTGTGTGTGTGTGTGTGTGTGTGTGTGTGTGTGTGTGTGTGTGTGTTTGAGTCCCAGGATAATGGAGCTGCGCTCTGCTGTATAAAGCTGATAGATGCTTCTCCAGCACTGCTAATTAACCCTTGCACAGACCTTTATTGTCCGACATTCAGCAGCGTAAGGCAGACATGGACCTTAACAAAGGGTGCAAATGCAAGATTGGCTCCGGACAAACACACACAAACACACAGGCACCCTCATGTAATTACAGCTCCATTGATTAATGCGTCTTGTATGCTGAGATTACATGGATCTGACGACACGACTGATTCCCTAGCGAGTCTGTATTGTGTGAGTAGAGGAGACGTATTATATTATAAGAGTGTGTGTGTGTGTGTGTGTGTGTGTGTGTGTGTGTGTGTGTGTGTGTGTGTGTGTGTGTGTGTGTGTGTGTGTGTGTGTGTGTGTGTGTGTGTGTGTGTGTGTGTGTGTGTGTGTGTGTGTGTGTGTGTGTGTGTGTGTGTGTGTGCATGTGTGTGTGTGTGCTTATGCATGCAATAGCACATCATAGAAGGCTAACACCTCATTGCTATCGAACCTTTTCCTCAAGTCTTAAATGTATAACAAAATTAAGATAAACAAAATGTATGTATGTATTACAACATATCCATACTACAATATAATTAATTGATACCCTTTTATGTAAAGTAATTCAAAATCCTAAATTGCTCAAATTATGCATTCAGTTTAATATTGTCATAAGTGTCCAATAAAAATATTGAAAAAAAATTTTTTTGGGGGTGGCAAACTAGTTTAGATAGATTACTTGGTTTTAAATCAATAACTAACTTAATAATAAAATAGCCTCTGTGTATAAAAGTCCCATTTTTCTTAGGACGTAACCATAGTAACTGGCTGATTAAGATCAGATTAGATTATTAAGATAATACTGAACAGTACATCAACAAAACAGTAGAGCCTACTGTCATTAGTTATAAATCTATTATAGATTTAAATATCATGTATATAACAAAAACTGGTCTTTAGATGTTTGGGTTACTCTGCTGGAGGGACCAAACGACAATTTTTGGGTATTACAAGACAAACAACAACCGAGAACGCTCTGAAATGATCCATAAAAAATCTTTAAAAAAGGCTGAACCTCCTGAAAGTTATACTGTATAAAATAAATATAAATAAAATAAATAAAATACATTAAATTAATTAAATTAATTAAATAATTAAATTAATTAAATAAAAAATAGAACAAAATAAATAAAAATGTACAAAATAAAATAAAAAGTATATAAAATATTTAACAAAATGTATTTATTTAAAAAATAAAGCATATGTACACTATCATTAATTTATTAATTTCATTAATATAATTAATGCATTTGATTTAATATAATTTAAAACTCAAAATTGCACAAATCATGCATTCAGTTTAACATAATAAAAAATTATAAAAAATTAAGATTAAGAAATTATTTTTTGGGTAGCACGAGACAAACAGCCTGAAATGATCTATACATGTAAATACACCTTTAAAGCAGTCATTGTATGATTTACACAGCATTTCCAACCAACAAATATGTTTCATGCTCTTTATAGGCCAAAAAGATGTGGGTAATCAGGTCGTGTAATGCATATTCCCCGTCAGTTCCTCTGTGACATCTGGTTTAGTGTCGCTTTCAGTCCAAACAAAGGGATCAGCTGTGGGCATAATGTCAAACACAAGTGAACGTCCAGCATCTCGGACAAAAAGCAGCTGGACCGAAGAGACATTGTACATTTAGCTGTAAGCATTTGTCTTTGTGCTAAAACAGTAGATTGGATTAGTTGCTCAGCTTTGCCTGCAACAACATTATAAACACCTTATCTCACATTTAGTGACAGAAGCAAGACGACCACACACAATACAAACAATAGGACGCTCGCCCAGAACCAAATCCACTGCCAATATAGTAGCATTACGTCCTGAAAATAAACCAACACCTCAGACTCTGAATGTCAGACGTTTGGCTCAGTAGATGTTTGGTGCTAGTGTTGTTTATATGTCTGTATGCTTTAAGACAAACCATGTGTAAATTCATAAGTCGACTCCATTGCTGAGTATTGTCTCTTTAAAACTGCAGTGAACCAAAGACAGTCTCAAAAACACGCTTTGAAATCGCTGGTGTTTCTGACGTCACAAACTACCTTGTAACCAATCAGATCAACGTGTGATCGTCAACCAGTGGATCTCTGAGCTGAGTGAGTGGAGGCGGGGCTTATTTGCATATTCATAGAACCGCGCATACTAAATGAGGCAAGGGTGTCGAGTTACATTCAAGATATTTTAAAGCATGATCAAGTTTAAATGTGTAATTTCGGTGATCAAATTTGAGTTTTAAGGGATAAAATGATTGACTACAGGCGGACTTTAACCCTCTGGGATCGGCAAACGCGCCGGAGCGTTTTTCTGGATTTTTTTCACATATAGCAGCAAAATAGACTTAAAATACTCTGCCATTTATGGTCATACAGACTTAAGAAATATGAAAAAAATATACTGTTAAATGTCTTCTTTTTTATGTGTCCACTTACAATTGAAACAAAAGATTGTGCTTTTGTAAAATAAGGAAAATAAACAGGGTGTGCTTTCTGCCTCTCCGTCTCTGTGAACTTTTTTTCTGGAGCACGTCTCTAAACTTAAACAGAACTCAGCGAATACTATTCACCCATCTTTATATTCATTTAAGTGTCTACTATTAAATGATCTAATTCAACACTAAAACAAATATTCTCTGTTTATGTAATCGGTATGAAAAGAGAGAGATGTCAGTCGTTCTCATTTCAGCTCATTATCTGCTAATGTGAACACGCCCACTGAGAGCGCACGCTATTCAAACGCAAATGATCTGAAGCGATCCATGCAAACCTGTGAACGCCCACATCAACTCGATAAAACTCAAGTTTAATCAGATTCATGTACTTTACGTTGTCTTGCGACGCTGTGAGGAATAATACTATCGTAATAATAATACCTAAGAAGTGCTGGTTTAGTTTCACTTCGAGGAGCAACGGATCCAGCTGAGGATTAACTACCTTGTAACCAATCAGATCAACGTGGATCTCTGAGCTGCTGTGAGTGAGTGGAGGCGGGGCTCATTTGCATATTCATAGAACCGCGAATACTAAACGAGGCAAGGCTGTCGAGTTACATTCAAGCTATTTTAAGGCATGACCAAGTTTAAATATGCAATTTTGGTGATCAAACATGAGTTTTAAGGGATAAAATGATTGACTACAGGGGGACTTTAACCGATAACAGCCTGAACAATGAGTTCACACTTGAAAGTTACTGTATAATTTGCACAGTGGTTCCAACAGGGTTTGTTATATTTCACAAGGCTATTTTACAAGACTAAGATCATTTTTGGATAGCCAAGCTGATGCCAAGCAGTGACCACAGTAAAGCAACAGGGACCCAAACAACTCAGACTCTGAGTGTCAACATGGCCATTTCACCCGCAATGAGGCGGATCGCTTACATTGTGCTCTACTGATAATGGCAGCGTCGGGGTGTAAACGCAGGGCAAAGCGCCCTCTCTCCTCAGCGGGACACACACATTTGGCAGGTGGCTTAGCACGGGCTTCCAGCGCCACAGTTTCATCCGTCATCTGGACGGCCTGTCGGATTGGACGCTTGGACTGGCAGAGCTACGGGTGGTCAGAGACAGATTCGCTGACGGGGTTTATGTGACTGTTGAGATAGCAGAAGAAGCCACTCGATCGCCTTACATTACCACTTTATGTATGAAGAGATGTTTGCTGTAGGCTCAACTGTAATCAGACTGATGCAGCTCTGCTATCGTACAACACGAGGTGACCTTTGACCTGAAGGTCTCATTACTCTCAGCCATTCTGCCATTCAGACACATTATTAATTATGACTTGACTAGTTGCATGAGAAAATGAACAGGATTCAAATAAAGAGATTAAGCCTTTGCTCGCTCAGTGAGGGACTGGGAGTTTACATGAAGGTGACAACGTTAATTCTAATATTTTTAATAAATAAAATATTATAATATATTATAATTATTAAAAAATAAAGTATTTATATTAAATAAAGTGCATGTATATCACAGAAACAGCACCAAAAAGGCACCAAAATATTTTTTTTTTGTGCAGCACAAGACAAATATTAACTGAATGTTTGACCTGAAATGACCCTTGAAAGTTAAATAATTTAATATATATATATTTTTGACCACAAATCCAGTCACATGGGTACATTTTTTAAAAACTGAGATTTATACATAACCTGAAAGCTGAATAAATAAACTTTCCATTGCTGAATGGTTTTGTTAGGATAGGACAATATTTGGCCGAGATACAACTATTTGATAATCTGGAATATGAGGGAGCAAAAAAATCTGAACATTGAGAAAATCTCCTTTAAAGTTGTTCATTTATGTTCACGATTGTGCTGCATTCACTCACAAAAATATATGTTTTATATATTTACGGTAGGAAATTTACAAAATATCTTCATGGAACATGATCTTTACTTAATATCCTAATGATTTTTGACATAAAAGAAAAATCGATAATTTTGACCCATACAATGTATTGTTGGCTATTGCCACAAATATACCCGTGCGACTCGTGACTGGTTTTGTGATCCAGGGTCACACACACAAACATATATATATATATATATATATATATATACACCGATCAGGCATAACATTATAACCACCTTCCTAATATTGTGTTGGTCCCCCTTTTGCTGCCCAAACAGCCCTGACCCATCGAGGAATGGCCTCCACTAAACCCCTGGAGGTGAGCTGTGGTCTCTGGCACCGAGATGTTCGCAGCAGATCTTTAAGTTAAGCTGGAGCTCATGGATCGGACTTGTTTGTTCAGCACATCCCACAGATGCTCGATTGGATTGAGATCTGGGGGATTCGGAGGCCGAGTCAACACCTCAAACTCATCGTTGTGCTCCTCAAACCATTCCCGAACCATTTTTGTATAACGAGTCATTTGTGGAGCTTGATTAAATAAATGCTTTGTTTATACTAAGGACAGTTGAAGCTATGTAACTTGCGAGATGTTTTAATGGAAGACCTTTTATGTGTCGATAGCTCAAGGCAAATTTGATTTCTCATTCCAATTTTATCCAGTGTATTAAGAGGTATATGAAGGGGACATGAACGTGTCAGATTATCCACTTCCCCAACGGGCTCGGCAGACCCAGGTGATTAGCATGCTAAGCCTCTGAGATCACGACGTCTCCCAGCATCTCACCCTGTCCTGAACGCGCTGAGAATTGGATGATGTCTCAGCTCGCTCCCTTCAGACTTACTCTATCATCGTTTCAGCGTGAGAGACGAATATCACAGCTCCTGTGCTCATACCACCCCGTTACAGCCATCCTGTGCCAGAATGGAGAGGATCACAGGAGTCTCAAGCTCTGAAAGCAAGCCATTGACCATCCACATAATGCATGCAAATATGACAAGAAATATTGCTAGGTATTTTGCATGCATATAGGGAGTAATAAAAAAGTGTGTGTGTGTGTGTGTGTGTGTGTGTGAGTGAGTGAGTGAGTGTGTGTGTGTGTGTGTGTGTGTGTGTGTGTGTGTGTGTGTACTTGTACAACTATCTTTGTGAGGACCAGTTTGAGTTTTAGACCATTGGAGTGAGGACAAACAGAGTAAAGTGAGGACATGTTGGCCGGTCCTCAGTTTCTGAGAGCCTTTAAAGGCCTGTTTGAGGGTCAAGACTTGGTTTTAGGGATATGGTTATAATGAGGTTAAGGGTCGGTTTAGGGTCAGGGGTCGGGTTAGGCACTTAGTTGTGATGGGTAAGGTTAGGGTAAGCGGCTAGAGATTGCATTGTGTCAATGAATGTCCTCATAAAGATAGATGCACAAGAATGTGTGCGTGTGTGTGTGTGTGTATGCAAATGTATATATGCATGCATAATGTATAGAATAAGTAATGAGATTTTTTTATATATAATCTCATATAAAGCTCAACATATCCATGTAATCGGTGTGTTTGCGCACTTTCTTGCTTTAAACACATGCTAACCATCCCTCCATTTATCTCTGTCAAACGCACATGTATCATAAGTGGCCTCATGGGAAGCGTATGGTTTTTTATTTTTAGCAGCTGATGTAAACCCTTAAGCGCCACCACTTATAACCATTATCAGTCGCCAGCGGCTCAAACGCGTCACGTGACACATCATGATCCCCAGTGATGTCAGCAAACTCTCTTACGCCATAACAGCTGTTCCAATTAAAACCACGTGTCTAAAGCCTCTCTGATCATCCCTGCGCTTCCATTACTTCCCCGAACGCTCCCTCGGCGTTAGCCTCAATGCTAATTTCTTCCTGGTTGCCGCAATAAGGGCAAATTCGACAAACATCAGAAGAGCTTTTGATGGTGGGAGGATTTGGTGACTGAGTCAGAGTCGCTGAGGAGTTTGATGGCTCTCTCTGAATACCAATGTGCCTGGCAGGCCTCCATCATATTGTTGACTGAAAACGAGAAGGGGAGAGCGAGCGCTAATGCACCAGTTGAATTGCTATGCAGCTCGACGCTTGAAGGGTTGATCAGCGCTAAAGGCGGAGAGCACAGGGTCTCTGGGTTGAAGAGTGTCATTTACCTTCAGCCTCGACTCAACTTCAGTAATAAGTGATAGCGACACACTTGTACACCACTGCTAATTTAAATAGCATTGATAAAAATTTTTTTTAAAAATCCTCTATGAATTTGAACACCGATTGAATATTGATCCAGACCTTTAATAGAAAAGATCCCTTTTATGGTAGAGGAACTGACTCTTTATTGATGCTTTGCTAATTTCTTTCCTTTTTGTTCAACAGGGAAACTTCCTACTTAGAAAAGTGTGATAAAATACCACTTGAAATCAGACTTCTCACTTTTGTACAGGAATTCACACAACACCGATGACAAGCGAAAGCAACACACACTAGAGGTAAACTGTTATTAACTAACATAAACATGATTGCACAGTCAAAAACTGCCGAGAACATTCATGTTTTTTTCTATATTAAAAAATTCAAGGTAATATACAGTACAGGCCAAAAGTTTGGACACATTACTATTTTTAATGTTTTTGAAAGAAGTTTCTTCTGCTCATCAAGCCTGCATTTATTTGATCAAAAATACAGAAATTTTTTTTAATATTGTGATATATTATTACAATTTAAAATAATTGGTTTTCAATTTATTATACTTTAAATTATCATTTATTTCTGTGATGCAAAGCTGAATTTTCAGGATCATTACTCCAGTCTATCACATGATCCTTTAGAAATCATTCTAATATTCTGATGTATTATGAGTGTTGGACACAGTTCTGCTGCCTAATATATTTGATGAATAAAAGGTTAAAAAGAACTGCATTTATTCAAAATAAAAAAATATTTTCTAATAATATCAATCTTCTCTACTATCACTTTTTATCAATTTAACACATCCTTGCTGAATAAAAGTATTGATTTATTTCAAAAAAAGAAAGAAAAAAATTACTGACCCCAAATTACTGACCAGTAGTTACAAAAGATTTCTATCAAACATTTGCTTCTTTTTTTTAATAAAAAAAAAAAATAATTAAGTATCACAGGTTATGAAAAAATATTAAGCAGCAGAACTGTTTCCAACTTTGATAATGAATCATCATATTAGAATGATTTCTAAAGGATCATGTGATAGACTGGAGTAATGATCCTGAAAATTCAGCTTTGCATCACAGAAATAAACGATAATTTAAAGTATAATAAATTGAAAACCAATTGTTTTAAATTGTAATAATATATCACAATATTAATTTTTTTTCAGTATTTTTGATCAAATAAATGCAGGCTTGATGAGCAGAAGAAACTTCTTTCAAAAGCAAAACTTTTGGCCTGTACTGTATACTGTATGGAGTTGTATATTTTAACCTGAGTAGAGGAAAAACATGCATTTTAAATTAGTCAAAATATTTAATAAAATATAAATTATCGATTTGAATATGAAATCATTCAATTATTTCTAGAATTTTTTTTATATAAATCACACACTAAGCAGCAGTAAATGTCAAAACACCTCATTTAGAGTGCAGAGAGTATTGATCATTCAAAATATTATATTATATTCAAAACTAAAAAAAAAAAAAAAATCAAAATAGTATTTGCATTGTCTCTAATAATCTTTTGTAAATAATAATCCTTCTGCCTAATACAAGTCAAGTTGATCCCCAGATGCTTTTTTGCGGTTTACTCTAAGACTATCTTAAAATAAACAAACAAATAAATCAATAAATGCAAATATAGCTTCACTTCTAAATTATTTTATAATTTTTATTAAGGTTCTATTTAGAACTTTAAAGGGTTCCATCGGGTGCTTCATAAATAGAACCTTTTAAGGGTTTCAATCATGGGATCATTTTATGGATTTATAGTCTTAATGAATATGTTTTTTAGTTTTAATAAAATGTTATGAATTTAACAGCTTGTAAACATACTTTATCACTATTTAAAAAATATATATATGAAAAAACCTGTTAAACATGAAAGTGTTATAATCATTAAGACATTTCTTCTTAAATAGATCCTTTAGGAATAAAGGGTATCTTATAATCGAGTCGAGAATCCTACAGTTCTATATAGAATCTTTTCATTTACATGTTCTTCCTGGTGTCTCTCCCAGTAGTGGATTGAGCGAATTTCCATTTATCCCTCAAGGCATCTGGGTGTTTTTTATCTCCTCTCCACTCCATCCGCCTGAAGAAATCCTCTTGTTCACCCTTCACTCTTAAAGAAAAGAATCTCTCCCACCCATCTCTGCCAAGTGTCATTTTAAAGGCAGCTAAGCATCCACGTGAACACATATGCCACAGAAACATCCACCTTCTTGTCTTCATATTCTTCCTTTAGCAGCGAGCTGTCGGAGTGTGTGGGAGGCCTGTGCTTCTGCACGCCTGCTCATTCCCCACCGAACACCACACAAATCACCTAAACTCATGCGACTAAATCAAATGTGACTGATAAATCTATTCCATATATACTATTGCACTGCACTGGCCTGAGACGTGTACTGGCCCATCACATCCCACTACAGACAGCTGTCCACTATACAGAACACATGATTTTCACTCTATTTAATATATAACCATTTTAATCATTAATAATAACAATAATTTGTAACACTTATATAGCGCTTTTCTGGGTACTTGAAACGCTTTGCAAACTTCCTTGCACAGAACTTTTAAAGTGCCGCTATTATGCTATTTTCAAGGCTAATTTTGTTTTCGAGTCTCATACTCATGTTTTACACACAAAAAAAAATAAAAAAAAATAACTACTTTTCTCATGGTTCGATAAAGGTCTCTCTAAACCCCGCCTTTCTGAGAGTCTGCTCTGCTCTGATTGATCAGATGGCCCAGTCTGTTGTGATTGGTCTACTCTGCTCTGATTGGTCAGATGGCCCAGTCTGTTGTGATTGGTCTACTCTGCTCTGATTGGTCAGATGGCCCAGTCTGTTGTGATTGGTCTAATCTGCTCTGATTGGTCAGATGACCCAGTCTGTTGTGATTGGTCTACTCTGCTCTGATTGGTCAGATGGCCCAGTCTGTTGTGATTGGTCAACTCTCCTCTGATTGGTCAGATGGCCCAGTCTGTTGTGATTGGTCTACTCTGCTCTGATTGGTCAGATGGCCCAGTCTGTTGTGATTGGTCTACTCTGCTCTGATTGATCAGATGGCCCAGTCTGTTGTGATTGGTCTACTCTGCTCTGATTGGTCAGATGGCCCAGTCTGTTGTGATTGGTCTACTCTGCTCTGATTGGTCAGATGGCCCAGTCTGTTGTGATTGGTCTACTCTCCTTCCAGTCTCAGCTACAACAACAGTGTTTGAGGGCGGGGCAAAGCAGACGCTGTGAACAGCCAATGAAGAGCATAGACTGGCATTATGCAAATGTGTTACAAACCTACAAAGACTTGTGCAGGAAGACTGGAATTATCTGAAAAAGCATAATGGGGCATTTTAAATATTTGTATATCTCAACAGATTTGTATAATTTAATCGTAAGCAACAGCAAACAATACAAATCTAGGCCAAAGTAACCACAGGTGAATGTTAGGTGTCATACACACCACAAATTGGCTAAACTAAGAGTGATTGTTATAATGTTATTATATTTAATGACACTACGACATTGCTTATTGTATTCTCTCAGTCATAGTAAAAACACAAGAAAGAATTCAACCTCTTTTATCTCCTGTGGGGGAAAAAAAGCCTTAAGAGATTCATTCTAGTGGCGGTAATTGAAAAGATTAAGTAACACTGGAGTTCAGCGGCGCTGCATTGCACAGAGCCAAAGACTGATTGAATTTTTAAGTTATCAGGGGGTGTTTGATTTGCATTGAGAGTCCGCAGTGGTGCCACTTTCAGCGGGATATAGAAAATTATACTTAACATGCTACATTATGGGTGGAAAGGATTTTATAAATCAAAGCACTAAGGAAAAATTGCAATTAACTCAAATGCACACGCCATCTATGAAAAAAAGGCAGGGTGTGTCACTGTTGCACTGAGCTGAGCATGATGGGATATTTACAGTAGTGTTTGCTAACGCAAGCATCACTAATATATGGAAATCTGTTTCCGAATGAATGAATGAATGAATGAATGAATGAACACTTTTCAATATCAAAATGTGACTTTCATTCTTATTTGAAACTTTATCTCATAATTAACTTTAATATTTTGCTCTGAGGCAGAAATGGAAAGTGGACCTTTTTAAAGAAATATGACTTGAGCTGAATATTGACACTATTGTCCTTTTCAGAGCTTCTTTACTGCAGAATTTGAATATGCTTCATATTTGATGAAGTTTGCGTCAATGATCAAACAAGTTCACATGTTTATGTTCATTCTCAAGGTCTAAAAAAAATATAAGTGGAAAGCATTTCCTTCCCCATTAACGGTAGGTAAATGAATATTGTAATAGATATCGATATCATATTATGTAGAATTTTTTTTTGTGATAATCAGGGTTTGAAATTATAATTTTTTACTCATTATCCAATTTGGCTACAAAATTTTTATGTTACCGGCCATTCAGAACTTGTACTAGCCCCCCCCCCCCCCCCCCCCCCCCCAAAAAAAAGGGAAATTAACCAGATTATGTCACAGCTTATATATAATATAGGCTTATACATTTACATTATACTTTTACATTACTTTATACATTTGTTTCAAATTCAAACAAAATCCTGTCATCCAGCATCTCCTCCCTTCCTTTTTCATCCTCATCCTTTTCACCAAATATGTGTTTTAGGTGGACAGATCAATACTGTACAAAAAAACATCAAATTAAATTTGGATTTTTGGAAAATAATGTCTTTTCTGTTAACCAAATACTTTTTTAATCTTCGCTATTGCTTCAGTGCAAATGAACAAGAGCGCCGTTATTTGTTGCGTTGTGACGTGCATGTTCAAGTAAGCCAGATATGACCAGATTATGATCATGATGACTCACAATTGAGTATATGTCTGCACAGATTTGGTTTACACGAACTTCCCCCAGCAAAGTGAGTACACATAATAAGTAACACGCCAAATTGGCCATTAATTTGACAGCGGTATCCGCCAGAGTTGATTTTTACCCGCATTTGGCGGGTTGGCGACTTTAAATCTCCTTTGTAAATGCTTTACAGGACATAACTAGTCCTCACTTTAGATGAGCTCACAAACATAGTGAACTGACCACTACTAAATGCTTTATAACTACCCGAATTAACCCTGAATTACAGTAGAAATACATGTTTATAAAGCATTAACACACTAAGTAACCATCACTATATGTCTGAATAATAATATGTATTTAAACAGTTTATTAATCATTTACTTACACTTTCTAAGTGATCTTATGAACCACTGACAACTCCTAAATAACCGGTTTGTAAATAATTTAGAAATGATAAATTGGTCATTAATAAAGCATGAAAATACAATTATTAAACACATTATAGATATGCTTTAAAATCAAGAACAAAGCATTTATAGCTGTATTTATAAACTGCTTATTAATGTCTATTAATGCTAACGAATTAACTGTTTACTAATGCTTAACTAATGATTAATAGCGTGCAGTTATTATAAAGTGTTACCAAATTATTTTACCATGCATGTTGTGTGTCCGTCTTGTGTCTGTATTTCCATTCACTTCCATTGTCTCACCAAAACCCAGATTTTGTTAGACAAAGAGAGACGATTAGAGATATTCTTGACATTATGTGAACATGAATGCTGAGTCAAGCCAAGTATAGCCGACATCAATCATCAATTGCGATGTGTTAATTTCAAACCCTGGTGATAATACATTTGGTCATATCGCCCAGCCCTACTCTAAAGTGGACAATCGAAAATAAAGTGTTACGTTTTTCTTGTCTTTTTTTCTAATAAAGCTTGCAGACTCGCAATATATTGGCAGAATCAAGGAAAGCATTCAACAGGAACAAGACTCGGATCAGAAGTACATTATGAAGGCTTTGAAAGAGGTTTTGAAAATCTCTTCACATCAATCCTTGACGCCGGCTCTAAGAACAGCAAGAAGAAGAGAGAGAGAGAGAGAGAGAGAGAGAGAGGCTCATGGACGCCAGTTCATCTCAACAATAACACTCTGACTCAACAGTCGGCACACCAAGAGAAACATAATGATTCAGATTCTTTGTCCACTGAGTTCTAGTAAGTGGAGGAGGGATATCAGGATACCTGTGCGTCTGAAACATCAGCTTTCTGCCATCGGTTCCTGCGGTGGAGTGGCTCAATACTAGAGTACTCCAGTGTTTCAAACACACGATATTCTAAGCAAACCACTCGGAGAAGTCAGCACCATTATGTAAGTTTCTCATAAACACTGCGATAATATCAAGTTGCCTTCATTTCCGCCAGAACGGCTTCACTCACGAACGCACTGATGTATTTTTCATTAGAATCACAACTGGCAGAATGCCGAGGTGGCACATAATTGCTCTCATATCATCTCGGATTGTAACCTGATCTTTTTGTTGCACAAGGCTGGGTTATGAAAGCCTAGCCGCAGGCATACTGGTTTACATGTGAACACCACACCTCCCTGAGCTCCACAGGCTTCAGAAACATCTCAGCACATTACAGACTCCATCTGACGCCACGTGCCGGTGACGGGCACTGAAGGAACGAGGTCTCCACTGCTGCGCACTGAGCCCAATACAATTAGGCAATCAAAAAGTGATCCCTTCCAGCACAAAGACTTCATTTTTCATGGCCGACAAGTAGACCTGAGCTTTGATAATACACTGGGATGTGCCGAGTGTGATGAGTGAAGAGTAAAGGCAATTTAAAAGGAATATTCAAGTGAAGTTAAGGGTTCAGTGTAAGTTAAGCTCAATCAACAGCATTTGGGGTGTAATATTTCACACACAAAAATCGTAGAGGAAAAATTAGGGATTTGCAATGGAAGTGAATAAGAGCAATTTTTGGAGGGATTTATTGTTTATGCGTTGTAAACTTTTCACAGAAAAGGTGAGTAAGCTTTTCACCCACGTTACCCTTATTGGTAACACTTTATAATAACTGCACGCTATTAATCATTAGTTAAGCATTACTAAACAGTTAATTCATCATTTATAAAGCATTAATAGACATTAATAAGCAGTTTATAAATACAGCTATAAATGCTTTATTCTTGATTTATATGCATATCTATAATGTGTTTAATAATTTTATTTTCATACTTTATTAATGATCAATTTATCATTTCTAAATGAAGTATAGCATTATTTACAAACCAGTTACATTATTTACCATTATTTACAAACTAGGTGTTGTCATTGATTAATAAGATCACTTAGAAAGTGTAAGTAAGTGTTGTAGATTCAGGGAGTTATAAAGCATTTAGTAGTGGTCAGTTCACTATTTAAAAAGAAATAATTTAGAAATACATGTTAATAAAGCATTTATTAACACACTAAGTAACTATTATATATGTCTGAATAATAATATGTATTTAAACAGTTTATTAATCATTTACTTACACTTTCTAAGTGATCTTATGAACCACTGACAACTCCTAAATAACCGGTTTGTAAATAATGCTATACTTCATTTAGAAATGATAAATTGGTCATTAATAAAGTATGAAAATACAATTATTAAACACATTATAGATATGCTTTAAAATCAAGAACAAAGCATTTATAACTGTATTTATAAACTGCTTATTAATGTCTATTAATGCTTTATAAATGATGAATTAACTGTTTACTAATGCTTAACTAATGATTAATAGCGTGCAGTTATTATAAAGTGTTACCAAATTATTTTACCATGCATGTTGTGTGTCCGTCTTGTGTCTGTATTTCCATTCACTTCCATTGTCTCACCAAAACCCAGATTTTGTTAGACAGAGAGAGACGATTAGAGATATTCTTGACATTATGTGAACATGAATGCTGAGTTAAGCCAAGTATAGCCGACATCAATCATCAAAACACAAAAAATCATAAAGAAAAAAACAGAGGTTATGAGGCACTTACAATGGAAGTGAATTATACCAAAATTTGGAGCATTCAAAAGCAGAAGTGCTTTATTTGAGCTGTTTAAATCATAATTTTTACAGTAGTTTTAGGGTTTTATATGCATATTTATATGCATATTCTTCATGTTTTGTTGCTGTGAGTGAGTATTTTCTTTCACTTCTGCCTCCCTGTAATCCAGATTTTGTTAGAAAAAGAGAGATGATTGAAAATGAAATTGTGAACCTTCATTATTTGAGCTGTTTAAATCATAATTTTTTCCAGTAGTTTTAGGGTTTCATTGTGTATGCGTCGTAAAACTGGATATAACTTCACACAGAAAAGGTGAGTGAGCTTTAAGTCCACGTTAAAATTATTTTACCATGCATATTGTTTGCATCTTTACTGAAACAGTGAGTATTTCCATTCACTTCCATTGTGCATCACTATAATCCAGATTTTGTGGATATTCATGACATTACATGACATAAATGCTGAGTTAAGCCAAGTAGCCGATATCAATCATCAATATAAGCTGACATATATCGACTTTTTCAGCATCAATATTTCAGATTAAAACAAGGAAACTGTTTATGCAACATTTTAATAATTTTTCACTTCCATATCTTTGCTGTGTGACGACTGCATGAATTCTCTAACGCTGCTGTTAGTGCTTAAGGTACTTTAGCGAAATCAAAGAACGAACTGGTGTGATTTAGAAGAAAATCAGGCCAGAATGAAGATCGGTTTGTGTTTGTTATGGGAGTTCGAAACATGACATGTTTATTATATGAAGTCCCAAATTGCAGAGCTCGTGCAAACATCCACGTCTCCATGCTTTCTTAACGACTGTTTTCTCACCGCTGGCATTTGTGTTGTGTGTTTGTGTTGTTGTTGAGAGGAAAGCGTGCAGCGCATATTTACATATTCATCTAACCGGCGTGTGGATGTTCGTAAACAGTAATCATGTATTTCAAACTTCTTTTTACCTCTAAATGAAGAAAGAAAAAGATCTGTCACGTCCAACACTCCAGTACCCAGTGTGAGTGTCTCAGAAACTTAACTCTTACCCCTGCATGGCTGTCAATAATCTACTCCCGTGACGCGGCTGCTCAGGAAAATGAAACACAGGGTGACCTTTAGCGGCTGCTTTGATGCTTAAATGAATAATAAATGTTATAGATAATAGTGCTTTGGTCAAGTATTAACTATTTATGATTACAGGGAGACCCCGTGGTGTGCATTCACAGAGAGAGCGGTCGATCTTCATCGCAATAATGCAGCACTGTAAAACACAATATGTGTCAGGGGTATTTAATACCATTTTATATACTATTATAGTATTTATTTATAGTTTAGCATTAGTTTTCATTTTCATTTTATAATAATAATAATAATTTTTATTTAAATAGCCCCTTTCAAGACCGCAAGGTCGCTTTAAAATAAATAGAAAGTAATATAAAAACAAGTACGGCGCCGTTGTGTTTCGTCCCCCTTCTCTCTCTCTCTCTCTCTCTCCCACCTCACTTCCTGTCTAGCTACTGTCCTATCATAATAAAAGGCAAAAATGCCACAAATAAATCTTAAAAAAAAGTAAAAAATAAATCTTAAAAAAAGTAAAAAATAAATCTTACAAAAAAAAAAAAAAAAAAATCTTAACAATTTTTTTAAAATAAATCTTAAAAAAATAAATATTATACAACAGCATTACATCATCAAATACCAGAGCTAAGGCAAATAACAACAGAACAGAACAAAAAGATATAGGGATGGCGATTTATTAAAGGAAACAACATTATAGAGTTAAAGATCAGACGCATTAGAGTAGGTTTTAGTCATTTTGTTATGTTTTTATAAGTTTTTTTGTTAACACTAAGTTTCTGTTAGTTAACTTTAAGCACATTTACTGTTTGTTAAATTAGTTAGCATGAACTAACAATGGAAAATACTTCTAAAGCAATTACTAATCTTAGGCATTTACTAATCTTTATTAAAAAATAAAGGCAGCAACTTTATTCTATTCCGATCAAAACCTGTGACTTTTTCATTAAAAGAAAACACGCAGATCTTACTTCAACTCCAGGCTTTGTGCAGAATTTTATCCATTTAATGTGATATGCGAGATCTCTTCTCTCGAACAGTCCAGAGTGTTACTCAGTCAAATGTTCAGGGACTGAAATGCCGGTCTGGCTTCACTGCGTTCTTACAGTTCAAGACCTCCAAATGTCACCATCCGTATTAAATGTCCTTCCTCGCTCAGGAGATCAACTACTTGGACTCTTTCTGCAATGCTAATGGCTGTTTTAAGCGGCATTATTTTATGAAAATAACAACCCTGTTAGTTGCAACTAAAGTGCCAAAAATAAATGTATTTTTTAAAGTAACAAAGCAGCATGACACCCAGTAAAGAGCTGCGTGAGGCTTGACGCTAACACACAACACACACATGTGTGATCTGGACAAATACAAAGAAGAATTGACACAAATGATGGGGAAATTGCCACATAAAGAATAGTAAAATATTCATTGGAATACTGGCATTATACTTTCTGCATACTGTCTTTTATTACAAAAATAGTGCGCAAAACAGCAATGAGCATTTCAAACAGGAGTTTGCTACATGTCACATGACCTCACTATGCTTAATTCAGCTAATGGCACTCAGTTATCAACTTAGAAAATTTGACTGCTGGCGAACAACGTCTACTTTGCCCCTCAAACACTGTAGTTGTAGATCCAGAGCTAGAATTATGAGCGTTTGACATGCGTTGTAAACGGACGACCAATCACAACAGACTGGGCCATCTGACCAATCAGAGCAGAGTAGACCAATCACAACAGACTGGGCCATCTGACCAATCAGAACAGAGTAGACCAATCACAACAGACTGGGCCATCTGACCAATCAGAGCAGAGTAAAAGCTCGGAAAGGCGGAGTTTAGAGAGATTGAATCCTTTATCAAAGCTTTTCAGATACTGTGAAAAAAGAGGTGATGCTGCAATGTATATTAGAGTTTTTTATTTTATTTTATTTTTTA
>CM038629.1:44243182-44300682 GCA_021554675.1 Leuciscus idus | reverse complement strand
TTGCCTTTAGGTCACATTTTCATTAAATTCTGTAAACATTTTTATAGTAATGCTGATGACACCCAGCTCTATCTAATCAATTGGCAATTTTCCCTTAAATTCCACTAAATTCAACACAAAAAGCTCACCGATTTCACCTGGTGACGTATAAAAGAGAACTTATTTACATAAATGTCAATTCCGCAGTTTTTCCCCTAAAATGAGCAAATGAATAAAAAATAAATAAAATAAAAATCTCATGGATTTCATATGGGGGATCTTTATAAGAAGTAATATATACATTAGCAAAACATTTTATTTTATTTTCTTCCCAAAATAATCTCTAAAAATGCAAAACTGTCTGAGCATGCTGTACTTATCGTACAAGAATACCAACTGAATGATTATTCTTACAAAAGAATTGCATTATGCTAAAATAGATAAATAAATAAATAAAATATTAAACCTTTTATGGGCCATGACTCACTTTTAGCAAACATGTTGGGTGTTTTCATTATGCGTTTCAGGTCAAATTTTTGGGGGTTTGTTTTGCTCAGCCTAGCAGGAAGTTTCTTTTTAAATGGAGCAGGTACTGTGTTTAAAACCACAATGAAGTCAGGAGTCATCTGCATTTGAATGCTGGTTTAAGTGTATATTTTTCTTTCTCGCTGAGTCACGGAAGGAAGTTTACTGCGGTGAGTGAATCCAGGCAGAAAAGCAGGATTCTTCCGTGCTGTGTGCGTGTTCCAGCTGGTGTCTGCTCACCTTTCACCTGTGGAGTGCTCACTCCCCAGGACATGCTAAGGCACACAATGGGGGCATTTGCTGGTTCAGAAAGCAGAATTGGAATCTGAAGGTTTTTGTTGTCTTACTGGAGACATTTTAAAGGTGCATTGTGTAATATTTAGGAGGATCTGTTGACAGAAATGCAATATCATATACATAACTATGTTTTCAGTGGTGTATTAAGACCTTACATGATGAACTGTTATGTTTTTATTAGCTTAGAATGAGCCATTTCTATTTACACACACCGCGGGTCCCCTTACATCGACATGTTTCTACAGTGGCCCTAAACGGACAAACGCGTTTCGTCACTATGTTGTTCTTCGTGCAAAGAATCTAGCTAAAGTCAGCGAATAAAACACTGACACAATGATGAACAAGTGACAATAATATTCGCAATAACATATCGTTTTACTGAATAATTAAGTAAACCTAATTTCTTTGGTTAACTGGCTACTCTCTGCTGTCTCAAACGACGACATCTTTTCCTGTCGGCCACCGTAACTTCTGTTGGGTGCAATTCACAACCTCACCACTAGATGCTGCTAAAAATCACACACTGCACCTTTAAACAACAGACATTGCGTTAGTCAAATTGAAACCAAAATTGACGTTTCTGGTCTTATTGTGAACGATTCATCAGCGCACAATATTCTAAAGATGAAAATAATTTGTGATAATTTGTAATAATTCATTGAAATGTAATAACTTGTGCACCTATCATACAGAGAGTGATTTTCACTGTCCAATTGATTCTTGATGCATAAAATTAAGTCATTTTCCCCTTGTTTTCCGTCACATTGCAGAAGGAAAATAGGTTTGCATGTTGACTTAAAAATGTTAAAAATATTATTTGGTAACACTTTATTTTACAGTATCTATATATATGTTGCATGTACTCGCTGTAATAATCAGTAAATTATGCATAATTACATGAAACTAACACGAAAACCAAATCCTATGTCTAACCCTAATCCATAGGAAGTACATGTTATTACCGGTAATTAATATTTATATTACTAATATTACCTAAATGTATAACCTGAAACAAGGACACCTTAAAATAAAGGTTAAAATTAGCTTCAAACTACTACTACTACTATTAATAATAATAAGTAACAGAAATGGAGACGCAGGGCACCTGCTACTAGCGTCCTGAATGTTGAAGGAGAACCTGTTGTTATCAGACTGATGTAAAAGATAACAGCTGGCACGACAGTACATGACGAGAAAGGTCACGGTGGACAGCCTCAGCATTAATGCTTTTCAGCAGTACAATTTTATCAATAATTATCAAAGTCAGGTGGTAGTAAACAGAGTTCTCAACCCTGCAGTGTCAAGAGAACATGCACAGGTCAACATTAAATCGAAATTACTCTGTTTACTTTAATGCATGTTCTTGGTCTTATGAATGATTCATCAGTGCAGTGTAATTTCAAAGGAAAAATAATATCTTTGTAATCGTTCATCAAAACATAATAACATGCTCCGCTTCTAGAACGACTTTCCTTCTCAGCTGACAACTACCTGTCACATTCAGACAACCTTTTACCAATCCAATCAATTCATGACGAATAAAATGAATTGCTGTCCTACAGTTTTGTCATGCTAATTATCTTGTTTCACTCCAAAATTCATCACATTACAAAAGTAAAATGCATCGTAAACCTCGTTTCATGCTGATTTTAATGAAGAAACTAAGGACTTTGAGGAAAAAATCTTTCTGTTTGACACCCTTTTTCTCATGGCATTTAGTATTAATTAAAATCCAATCAAATGTTATTGAGTGATTGTGGTGATTGAACATAATGATCAAAAGCTCAGACTAAATAGTGAGTCTCTCTGCTGGGATTCAAGTTGAATTTTGTGATGGCAGTGATTCATGTTCTCCACATTAAAAGCAAGAATTTCCCAGAAAGTCACACTTTACTCTATTTGTCATTACTCTACAGCAAACTGAAGTGCACACATTGACTGGGCAGTTCTCAGAGATGCAGATCTATACGCTCACCAGCGGAGACAAAACACTTCAGAACTCAAGACATCATGACTGTTGCTACACCGATAAAACTAATGCGCTAGAGTCGAGCTGTTGACAATCTCACGGAATCTGTCTGGAACAAAATTAACAGAAAGGGAGTTTTGTTTGTTAAGGGATGGATGGATGGATGGATGGATGGATGGATGGATGGATGGATGGATGGATGGATGGATGGATGGATGGATGGATGGATGGATGGATGGATGGATGGATGGATGGATGGATGGATGGATGGATGGATGGATGGATGGATGGATGGATGGATGGATGGATGGATGGATGGATGGATGGATGGATGGATGGATGGATGGATGGATGGATGGATGGATGGATGTTAAAAAGAAATTTGTGGTCCATAAAATAGACTTCACAAAATGTATAGGTGAAACTTTTGATTTTGGGGTGAAGTATGACCTGGGCATATTTCCATTAGATTCAACCAGCCACATTTGTGACAAACTAAAATAACACCAGGCCACACTGACAGAGCTATTACAGGTGCATCATTTCCTGTGAAATGAAATGGTTTGAGACAGATCTTTTCTTTTAGGATGTCAATTCCACTGGTCCGTCTGTCCATGGGAAAACTAAAGTATATCATAATGCGAGTCCTGCAGGGATCAAAGACATCCTTTGGTTTCAAGTTCAGGCTTTAAATGAGACGAAATCTCAGAAAAGGTGATGTATAACTACAGCCTTCTCGTCTTTCATCTCTGCTCTTCGTCATTCTCTTTTCATCAATTTCTCATGTGTCACACACTGATTCAGCACCGGGTCTTCCTGTTTCGTGTCAGCTATTAAAAATTCAAGACAGGAAATACTCACAGATACAGCAGAGATAAGATGTGCCAACACAAACATAAAGCAACGATGGATGGATGGATGGATGGATGGATGGATGGATGGATGGATGGATGGATGGATGGATGGATGGATGGATGGATGGATGGATGGATGGATGGATGGATGGATGGATGGATGGATGGATGGATGGATGGATGGATGGGTGGATGGACAGAATGACACGATAGATAGATAGATAGATAGATAGATAGATAGATAGATAGATGATAGATAGATAGATAGATAGATAGATAGATAGATAGATAGATAGATAGATAGATAGATAGATAGATAGATAGATAGATAGATAGATAGACAGACAGACAGACAGACAGACAGACAGGTAAACAGATAGACAGAATGACACAGATAGATAGATAGATAGATAGATAGATAGATAGATAGATAGATAGATAGATAGATAGATAGATAGATGGATAGATGGATAGATGGATAGATAGATAGAAATAAGAGATAATCGTTGGCTAGTTTCAGGCCTGAGTTGATAGTAAGAACGCTTCCATCTGTTGCAGTGAGAACAGAGAGCATGATGGGGGATGGTGTTGTCCTGGCCGTGGCGCTCAGGTTGGCAGCCAGTCCTGCGGGTGGAGGAGTGAGGGAACACACACACTCTCGACAGGACGACTCCAACCTTCTGTCCCGCCGGAGGGAAGCCCGGGAATCAAGGCATCGGGACCGAGAGCGGTCAGTGAAGCGGAGCAGAGCCAGACGGGTTCTCCGGGGCCGAGGCCAAGGGGAAGCGCCTGAGGTGTCAGCGCCCTGTCCAATGCTGGACCGGCCCAGGAGAACACACCACATAGGGGCTTTGGTGTTATACATACACATTTAGAAACACATTTGTTCACAGTTTGTAATTTCCTGTTGCCATTTCCTGTCACGACAATAAGTATAATCACAGAGTCCAGTTATCCCCTGTGAAAAAGAAGTGCGCTTAATTGTGTTGGATAGTGTGCTTCAAATAAAGAAAAAACTGTACTTGCAGGTAAAATATTAATGAACCACTTAAGTGCACTTAAAGAGAGTACACTCTCATGGCGGTTTTAAAAGTGCACTTTGACATAAGGTCAAACTAAAGGTTTTGTTGCGGTTAACGGGGAAGAGGAGAGGCGAGGATCTAATCACAGCAATAGTTTATTAAATTAACACACACACAAAGATAATCCGAACAGAGAAGGAAGGAGACAATAATTCATATAGGGAACGGAACGCAACAGCTTGTAACATGTAAAGAGAAACACAGAGGTAAATGTAACAAGGAACAGGTGTGGGTAATGAATCGCCATGGAAACAAACAAGGCTAACTATACAAACAAAGGCGAACAGGAACAAACCACAGGAAGTGAACAAAGGGAACAATGGAAACAGGAAATACACTTCAAAATAAAAGTCCTAGAACACAGAACACAGGGGAGATAGTGACTTTCGCTTAAAGAAAATCATCATTTGTCGTGTTTTAAAGAAGCACACTTATTTTGAGGTGTTGACTAACATACTAAAGCACTTGTAAAGTACATGATTATAATTTTAACTGGAGTGCTCTATTCAGTATTACATTTAAAGTTAATATATTTTAAATGTACTAAATTGCAAATTCATCATCATTAACGCGATGTACATTTAAATACACGACATACAAATTTCAATAGAAATTACATTAAAGTATATTTTAGTTACCATAAATGCTTGTCAGTATTTAGCAGTACACTGACTGAGTCTGACAATAAAATTAATTATGAAATTACATATAAAGATGTACTTAAGGCCTACTTAAATGGGTCAAAAAGCACCCTTATATTCAAATAACTGTATTTAATTGTAAAAAATTGAAAAAAACATAAGTATGCTATTTCCATAGTAAGTACTCTTTTTAAAAGTATGCTTCTGTTTCACAAGGGAATCCTCATTTTTATCCTTGAAGATATCGATAGAAAATACAATCAATTAAAAGACGTTTGCTGAAATAAGCACCACTCACACCTCAGAAACCGGCAGAGAGATGCCAAACACTGCAGCGCTTTTCCACGCGACGCCACAGATTAACGACGGTCGCATTTCTTTTTTGTCATAAATATCTGCTCGCCACCAATAACACAGAAAGGAGAGGCTGCACAGTGATGAAAGATGAGCAAGAGACGCACTAAATGACAGAAGGGTTTCTCGGTGTCAGGGAGATTATTTGTGGTTCTCCAAACCCATAAATCAAGATCCCGCGGGCTGACGGGGAACCGCTGTGAGTCACAGAGTTCTGGACACTGAGTTCCCTTCATCAACTCTGACCTTCAACTAGAACTAGCAGTCCTCTAAAAACCCCACACACAGTCTCTCCAACAATGCTCTTAGTCAACACCGCGGTACATCTGCAGTGCCAGACACGCCACATACACCCCAAACATCAAAATCCCTGCAAAACATGTCTGTTGCATTCTCTTTTAATTGGTGCAAGTACATGCATGCATGAACACTTGATGACTAACAGTACAAAGAAATTGATGTTTAATACTGATGAGACTTGCTTGCTGTACAGTAAGGCTGCTTAGCGAGATGTAATCTGCTCTGAAATGTTTTCTGCACTTCTTAAAGTCTCCCTGTGGTGTAAATCCAGCTTTTAATGTTGTTTATATGTCTATGTGGTGTTTTTCATATGCTTTAAGACAAACCATGTGCAAATTCATAAGTCGACACCATTGCTGAGTATTTTCTCCTTAAAGGGGAACTATGCAGTTTTTTTTAGCTTAATTGACCTTATCTAAACAGCTTCAGAGTCATTGGAATGGTTATATGACTTTTTATGTCGAGTTACATTCAAGATGTTTTAAGGCATGAAGAATTTTTTTTCAAGGAAAAAAACTTTTCAATATATCATTTTGAGGTGAGTTTTAAGGGATAAAATGATTGACTACAGGGGGACTTTAAAGGGAACCTTTTATTCTTTTTACAAGATGTAAAGTCTTAGGTGTCCCCAGAATGTGTCTGTGAAGTTTCAGTCCACAGATCATTTATTATACCATGTCTAAAATGCCCCTTTTTGGTTGGAAGCAAAAACACGCTTTTTTCGTGTGTGTGTATCTTTAAATGCAAATTAGCTGCTGCTCCCCACCTCCTATCCAGAAGGGGGCAGAGCCTTTACAGCTTGTGCCTCGGGATACTCCGGAAACAACGAAACAGGAGAAACAGTATGGGGCTGTTTCCACAGAACGCAGTCTTGCATTGCACTGTTTTTCCAGTATTTTCTATGTAAACAATATTATTAAAACGATTTTTGTAAGAATATTGCGTAGTTGTGCTTGTAGTCAATTGTTTTATTTGTGATAATAGCGCAATGAAACATGACATTTTGTGCACATTATTTTTTAGCAAGGCTGTCATACAAAGACATTATAAACACATGCAAAAAAAAAAAAAAAAAAACCTGAGAAAAACAATGAAATATTAATAACTGATTATGTTGTAGTTAATTTTTTTTTTTTTTGTGAGCTTTTTGCTTTTCTACACACATCTGTTTTTATTTATTTTTGTCAGATAAATACATTAACCAAGTTTAGTGTTTTGATCTTCCCTCATATTTAAGATGTTTAAAAAATATAATATATACTGCCATATTTTGACAGTTTAACCAAACTTGTAGGGTCATTAAAACCAAACATCCCCTCCGGACATCACTTTTGGCCACTTCTGTATGTGCATGTTTTTAATGCAAAAGCTGTATAATTACATAGATTATGTACCCGTGAACTGTTTATTTGATTATAAACAAAGAACTCAAATTCTCAATTTAATTATTCAAGTTAGAAATTCATTACTGTGTACTGTGATTAATGCTGTGAAAACATAATTATTAAAGTAATAACTTAGTAATTTGTAACAGATAAATTTTTATACTTGATGGGATGCAAACACTTTTGCATGTTGATTTAACAAACCTGATTTATCAAAAAACAACATATTATTTTGAACCGTTACCTGACCAATAATAAGAATATATATATATATATATTTTTTTTTATATATATATATTTTTTTTTTACGTTACTCCTCCTTTCAGGCATTTCTTCAGACTTTAATAATTCTGTCTAGAGGCAGATATTAGATGCTGTGTCGCAGAGATGAGATGATTTGGTGACAGAACAAGAAATCTGATGTTCACTGTGGTAACAAGATTAGATGCGCTGAGGGATTGGAATGGGAAAAAATAACCAGAATTCCAATATGAAGAAAAGACCGTTAAAAATATAAGCAATACTTCCTGGTATTTTCATCAGATCTGATTCTATTAGAGTTCAGGCTGGTTCTGTGCCTACAGAGCCAATTTCATGCTCTGGACTTCATTTTTATTACTTCTCCTAAAACCCTTCGCGTTTCTGCCCCAGTAAACATCTCAGTAGTTGAAGTTTTTTGATAGGCATCAACTACATACGGATATCCTCACATTCCTATACATGCAACACACAAAAATGGTAATGCACACAGACAAATTTGCACAAACAGAAAAAAATATGTGGGAAATACTTCAAAGAGTGTGTTTGAAGTGTAAAAGGATGCATATCATCTTCAGCCAGAGTTGTGCGTTTGATATGAGCGCCTGATATTTTGATCTTTTTTCACAGGGTTCAACAGTCTGCTGTACATATCCACACACTCTCTCCACGCGTCTGTATACAGCAGCACAGATCTGACATCTCAACATCTGCAATCAATCTGTGATTCACTCTTACACATAAAAGTTATTTATATCGCATTGACGGTTCCATGAAGAACATTTAACCATTGCACAGAAAGTTCTTTATAGTGGGAAAAGGTTCTTTAGATTATTGAAATGTTCTTCACACTAGAAAAGTTCTTCTGAAAGGTTCTTTGGGGAACCAAACATGGTTATTCTCTGGCACTGCTTCAAAAAACCCTTTTGGAACCTTTTATTTTTTTTAAATGTATTTTTAAATTTGAAAAATATCAATAGAATGTTTAGCACTGAAAATGTAACAGAGTTGATGTCATCATAATATTTGCATATTGTATTGCACTTGGTCTTTGGTCAATGTGAACATTTATACCAGAGAGACGGATGGATGGACAGATAGAACGATAGATAGAACGATAGATAGAACGATAGAACGATAGATAGAATGATAGATAGATAGATAGATAGATAGAACGATAGAACGATAGAACGATAGATAGAATGATAGATTGATAGATAGATAGATAGAACGATAGAACGATAGATAGAATGATAGATAGATAGATAGATAGATAGATAGATAGATAGATAGAACGATAGATAGATAGAAAGATAGACAGATAGAACGATAGAACGATAGAACGATAGAACGATAGATAGATAGATAGATAGATAGATAGATAGATAGAACGATAGATAGAACGATAGAACGATAGATAGAATGATAGAATGATAGAATGATAGAACGATAGATAGATAGATAGATAGATAGATAGATAGATAGATAGATAGATAGATAGATAGATAGATAGATAGATAGATAGATAGATAGATAGATAGATAGAACGATAGAACGATAGAACGATAGATAGATAGATAGATAGATAGATAGATAGATAGATAGAACGAAGAACGATAGATAGATAGATAGATAGATAGATAGAACGATAGAACGATAGATAGATAGATAGATAGATAGATAGAACGATAGATAGATAGATAGAATGATAGATAGATAGATAGAATGATAGATAGATAGATAGATAGATAGATAGATAGAACGATAGATAGATAGATAGAAAGATAGACAGATAGATAGATAGAACGATAGAACGATAGAACGATAGATAGATAGATAGATAGATAGATAGATAGAACGAAGAACGATAGATAGAACGATAGATAGAACGATAGATAGATAGATAGATAGATAGATAGATAGATAGATAGATAGATAGATAGATAGATAGATAGATAGATGATAGATAGATAGATAGATAGATAGATAGATAGATAGATAGATAGATAGATAGATAGATAGAACGATAGAACGATAGATAGATAGAACGATAGATAGATAGATAGATAGATAGATAGATAGATAGATAGATAGATAGAACGATAGAACGATAGAACGATAGATAGATAGATAGATAGATAGATAGATAGATAGATAGATAGATAGATAGATCGATAGATAGATAGATAGATAGATAGATAGAACGATAGAACGATAGATAGATAGATAGATAGATAGAACGATAGATAGAACGATAGATAGAACGATAGATAGAACGATAGATAGATAGATAGATAGATAGATAGATAGATAGATAGATAGATAGATAGATAGATAGATAGATAGATAGATAGATAGATAGATAGTTGGAACAATAGACAGACAGACAGACAGACAGGCAGATAGATAGATAGATAGATAGATAGATAGATAGATAGATAGATAGATAGATAGATAGATAGATAGATAGATAGATAGATAGATAGATAGATAGATAGATAGATAGATAGATAGATAGATAGATAGATAGATAGATAGATAGATAGATAGATAGTTGGAACAATAGACAGACAGACAGACAGACAGGCAGATAGATAGATAGATAGATAGATAGATAGATAGATAGATAGATAGATAGATAGATAGATAGATAGATAGATAGATAGATAGATAGATAGATAGATAGATAGATAGATAGATAGATAGATAGATAGATAGATAGATAGTTGGAACAATAGACAGACAGACAGACAGACAGGCAGATAGATAGATAGATAGATAGATAGATAGATAGATAGATAGATAGATAGATAGATAGATAGATAGATAGATAGATAGATAGATAGATAGATAGATAGATAGATAGATAGATAGATAGATAGATAGATAGATAGATAGATAGATAGATAGATAGATAGTTGGAACAATAGACAGACAGACAGACAGACAGGCAGATAGATAGATAGATAGATAGATAGATAGATAGATAGATAGATAGATAGATAGATAGATAGATAGATAGATAGATAGATAGATAGATAGATAGATAGATAGATAGATAGATAGATAGATAGATCTTTTCCCACCATCCCGTGTATTTAATGGGAACAGCCAATTAATGTAGTGAGGAAAAGGAGAAGGATTGCGCTCCCGCCCCTCAGGGGTTAATCATTTCTCAAGTGCCACTGACTGTATTTGCTCTATGCTCTTTAAACTCTATTCTCCTTTTCTTCCTCTCATTCTTCCCCTTTCGTGGCCAATCTTTGCCCGTGGCACTTTGAGATCCGGGTTTCTCTCCGTTACCTTTGAAGGTCAGAGCATGTGAATACAGAACGAACCACCAGATACTTGGGAAAGCTCCCTAATCACAGAGGAGTGATGCGCTTTTGTTTCTTTTTAGACAGGAAAAGCTTTCCAGAACTTTCCGGAGTTCAACTCTGCTACAAGAAATCAACGGCCTAAATTCAGACAGAGCAGGATACCAGTCTATATATATATATATAAAATTTAGGTATTATATATATTTACATTAACAGTTCTTTAAAAAAACTTTTAAAAAAACTAAAAGTGGTGCATTTTTGCATTTCAAAAACTCCAAACCCTGCATTTTTTTTGTCCTAACAAACACTGTAAGAAGCTAAAAGAAGACTGCGCTGCTGTGAATAATAAGTAATTCAGCGAGAATGTGAGACGCCTGAGGATTCACACATCTTAATGCGACAGACATTATTCTGCAGATTTAATTACAGGTAAAATGCATATACAACTGAACTCAGTCTGAATGGAATGTTTAGCTTCACAATCCAATCAATATATGACACACTGTTGATATTTACTTGGTATTAACCACTATTTAATATCAATATATATATATATATATATAACTCCATATTGATCGTTAAAATCAATCATTCCTGCAGCTAAATATAATGAATCACTGTGATACTATAGTACCTGGTGAAACTGTCGGAGTGCAGCGGTTTGTTGCATTTAGTGGCATTTGATCTCATTAATAATTGATTCACTCGTCACCTGTCGAGGTCTGAAACACTCAGCTGATGTTTACTAAAACCATGTCCACTTTCTTTCCCACAAAAACAAGACTTTTAGCAAGAGAAGTCCATTATCTGACCATCACATCTGCTTGATGCATATTGCACACGAGGAATTTCTCAACTAAATGCATAGGCTACATTTTACAGAAGAACAGTCAATCCCAGTCGGATACAATCTGGACATGCAAAAACACAATGACCTGTGATTGGTCGCTTTAAATGTCTGTCAGGTTAGTCTATGGTCAGAGTAAGCTGTTATGGAGGGGTCAGCCCTATGTTCCCACAGCCCTATGTTCCCACATTTCTAAGATTTTTTTTTTTACTGAAATTTTAGAAAATTAGGCCCTATGTTCCCACAGCCCTATGTTCCCACAGCCCTATGTTCCCACAGTCCTATGTTCTCTCATTTAACTATGTCCCCTATGAAGGGTAGGTTTTAGTGCTTGTGCTGGTACAGGGATAGCCCAATTACATCCCAGACAAGTCTCCCTCCTGTGAGGGGTAGGTTTAGGTATGTTAGGGTTAGGGTTAGGGTTAGGGTTAGGGTTAGGGCTGTGAGAACATAAGGCTGTGGGAACATAGGGTTGTGGGAACATAGACATGTTCCAGTTATGGAGACTGTGACTTTGTTCAAGTTGCAAACAAAAAGCCACTCTTTGACCTTGCTATTCCTAATGAACTAACGCGCAGTCTACAATCTTCTTGCGACTGGCGCCCTGTAATTATTTGTAATTAAGCGACTGCTGCAGAGAGAAACTAGCCGATGTGTCACACACAACATTTTCACAGTTATCTAGCAGTGTCAGTCACCTTTACACACACACGCTAACACACAGGTCCGCCATCATTACGATTAGCATGCGCACACGCGTCATGCATTTATAAACACACAACTCGCCTCTTCTGCCACCTTCCCACACAAACACATGCTACGCTTCCTCACGCTGGTATCATGCGTCAGTGCATTCATACACACAGCATCACACACACAGGATGAGTGTGTTATTAATATCTCCACTCGCTTCACTTTGAAAACTCTTCGTCGTAAATGACTATAAGCCTAAAGAAAAGTCTTGAGTAATAAATTACCGCTCAAAAGGTTTTTTTTATTTTTATTTTTTATGATTTATGCACACCAAGGATGTATTCATTTGATAAAAAACTGAAATATTGTGAAATATTATTACAATCTAAAATAACTTTTCTATTTGAATATCTTTTAAAATGTAATTTATTCCTGTGATCAAAGCTGAATTTCCAGCATCATTACTTCAGACTTCAGTGTCATGATGTAAATTATTAATTAACCTAGTATGTCATAATTATGTCTTTGTATCTAAATTTCATAATTATAATTTAGTATCTCATATTTTTTTACTTTTAATCTCATAATTCTGATTGAGTATATCAATTTAGATTTTTCATCTCATAATTGTGACTTAGTATGTCATATTTTATTACTTATCTTTAGCATCTCATAATTATGACTTATTCTCTCATGATTTTGACTTTTTGTCATCAAAATTTCTCATAATTCCAACTTTCTCATAATCTCATAATTACGACTTAATGCATAATTACTATGATCTCAATTTCAGCTTATGTCAATTATTAATATCTCATAATTATGACTTAGTATCTCAATTTCAACTTTTTATCTCATATGTAATAATTATGAAATCTTACATCATTTTACATTATTTTTGTCTTTTTGACTTTTTATCTCATAATCATTAAGTATCTCATAATTATGACTTATTCTCTCATGATTTCGACTTTTTGTCATCAAAATCTCTCATAATTTCAACTTTCTCATAATGTCATAATTACGATTTAATGCATAATTACTATGATCTCAATTTCAACTTATGTCAATTATTAATATCTCATAATTAAGACTTAGTTTCTCAATTTCAACTTTTTATCTAATATGAAATAATTATGAAATCTTACATCGTTTTACAATATTTTTGTCTTTTTATCTCATAATCATTAAGTATCTCATAATTATGACTTTTTATCTCATAATTATGACAGAATCTCATATTTTTTACTTTTAATCTCTTGGCTGATTATGATCCTTCAGAAATCATCATAATATGCTGATTTGCTGCTCAAGAAACATTTCTGATTATTATCAATGTTGAAACAGTCGTGCTGCTTCATATTTTTGTGGAAACATACATTTTTTCAGGATTCTTTGATGAATAGAAAGTTCAAAAAACAGCATTTATTCGAAATAGAAATCTTTTGTAACATTCTAAATGTCTTTTAATCAATTTAACGCATCCTTTTGCAAGTATTAATTTCCTTCAAGAAACCTTGAATGGTAGTGTTTGTACACAACTAAACACCACAGGTCAAACACTGGATCCCACATAGAAACAGAGAGAGAAGATACAACATGTCGACAGATCAACAGAACCCATAAACAACTTACAGGCATATTCAGTCTGTAAATGCAGCACAGAGAAAATATACAAAGAAAAAAAACACCAAATAATGAGAATGAATTTCTGGAGATGCACAAGAGATGCCCATTCGTCTGTGCTGAACACAAAGGCGTTATTTTATTAGGCGAGAGGCACAAAAAGTTTGCCAAAATTGCTATTGTCAGAAAATTTCATGGTTGCAGGAGCAAAGGCATCATTTGAGGAGCCGCTGGGCGGGTGAGAGACACTTTTCTAGCTCTCAGAAAATACATTTCAAGCATTAGTGCCTCCAGTTCTGCGGCTCACGCCTTGCCGACCTCACAAAAACACTTCAAATGAGTCGCGTCGGCTGCGGTTCAGAGGTCCAGACGCGATGATTCTGAGATACACAAACACACAAATCTGCACTCAACCAGCAAGAGACAAACCTCACCAGTAGAGATCCTAGTTAACCCGCTTGACTCTCAAACATCTTCGACGTGAGTAATATGAGCTAAAAAAAAACCATGGATAAATCAAAAGTAAATTGGCTAAGCATGTGGCTTCTGGTTTGTGTTGCGGATGAAGGGGGTTTCGTCTGAGGTGAACAGGTTTTACTTTGACAGACCGTTGGTTATGACAACCGACCCACACACTTCTTTCACACTCCATTTGGTTTGATTTCCATCATTTTACACCGCCGTCAAAGGTAGAAGGAATATCGCGCCCACACACATCGAAGCAAGGTAATCTTTGGTTCAACTTTAATCGTGGAGACAGTCATCAAAGCCGAGCAGATGTCATGCTGGATGGGGTCGTTAAATTAAGGTTATGGCACTCATGATAATGATTTCATTTATTAGGATCTCAGGACTATAAAGCATGGCCTCATTTGCCGCAGTTTCATCCACTCTCAACACGTCAAATTACTATTGGTTCCATCACCAGAAAAAAAGATTCACAGATGTTTAGAAGCCCATTTCCGACACATTAGAAGAAAAAATAGTATTTTTTGTAGGCAGACATTATGAGATACTAAGTCATAAATATGAGATCAAAAGTCGAACATTATGACTTAATTATGACTCTTTCAACTTTGTCAATTATGACTTTTATCTCATAATTATGTCTTAGTATCTCAACTTTTACTTTTTATATCATAATTATGATTTAGTGTCCCATAAAATACATTTTATCCCAATTATGACTTAAATCACATAATTATGACTTATAATTTAAACTTATCTCATAATTAGAACTTCTTATGTCCATTATTAATTAGTATCTCATTATTAGGACTTAGTATTGTGACTTTTTATCTCATAATTATTATTTAGAATCTCATAATTAGGACTTAGTATCTAATTTGTTTGCTTTTTATCTCATAATTATGATTTAGAATCTCATGATTAGGACTTAGTATAAATTGTTGATACTATCTTTATCTCAAAATAATGATTTAGTGTCTCATAATTAGGACTTAGTATCAAATTTATTTAGATTTTTATCTCATAATTATGACTTAGAATCTCATAATTAGGACTTAGTATATTTTTTTGCTTTTTATCTAATAATAATGATTTAGTGTCTCATAATTAGGACTTAGTATCAAATTTATTTAGATTTTTATCTCATAATTATGATTTAGAATCTCATAATTAGAACTTAGTATATTTTTTTGCTTTTTATCTCATAATTATGAATTAGAATCTCATAATTAGGACTTAGTATCTAATTTGTTTGCTTCTTATCTCATAATTATGATTTAGAATCTCATAATTAGGACTTAGTATTTTTTTTTTGTTGCTTTTTATCTCATAATTATGAATTAGAATCTCATAATTAGGACTTAGTATCATTTTTTTTTGCTTTTTATCTCATAATTATGATTTAGTGTCTCCTCTTTAAATGTCTCTCCTTAAGACCCAACAATGTCTCAAACTGTGTTCAGTTCGCCAGGATACTAAAGTCTGCAAAAGTTAGAGATCTAAAAAAAAAACAAAAAAACAAATCAAAGCTATGCTAGCAGTGAACAATGGTCTCATGTGTGTCTATTCCTCTAAAGGAGGAAAATTTGAGTCAAATCTGGTCCTTAAATAAAAGCAAATGAAGGTTCCTGAGCTGTGAAAGAGCAGAAGTGATATTTCCCAGAGGGTACAGTGCAGTTACAGCACATTTCATTCACACACACTCCTCTTTCATACAGACACAGAGTGAAATACTTCCTTTAATACTTCATCTCATTCTCTCTCACACTCCCTTCTTCCGCACATTTCTTTATCAATGTACGGTGATGTGGTAAAACAGAAGAGATGAGATGTCACGTCTGCTCTGAAATACAAGCACAGCATCTGTCATGAACATTTCACAGTTTAACACCAGAAGCATTTATAACTCATTCGTCGTCAGCCAATATATAATCAATTAGATGACTCAGAATCCTCTTAAAGTTATACAATAAGTCAACTGTGATAGCTGACTTTCCACAAAAAATAAATAAATAAAACAAAAAAAATTAACTAGGTAAGGAAGGTTTCTTATAATAGTGTGTGAAACAGTATTTAGTATGCATCAATAAAAAGAAATGAGATGAAATGAAATGAAATGAAATGAAATGAAATGAAATGAAATGAAATGAAATGAAATGAAATGAAATATTTCTGTGCTCTCTTGACGCTTTTATCTAAAGTGACTCAATGCATTTAAGATATATAGTACAGGCCAAAAGTTTGGACACATTACTATTTTTAATGTTTTTGAAAGAAGTTTCTTCTGCTCATCAAGCCTGCATTTATTTGATCAAAAATACAGAATTTTTTTTTTTATATTGTGATATATTATTACACTTTAAATTATCATTTATTTCTGTGATGCAAAGCTGAATTTTCAGGATCATTACTCCAGTCTATCACATGATCCTTTAGAAATCATTCTAATATTCTGATTTATTATGAGTGTTGGACACAGTTCTGCTGCCTAATATATTTGATGAATAAAAGGTTAAAAAGAACTGCATTTATTCAAAAGAAAAAAAAAATTTCAAAAAAATCTTCTTTACTATCACTTTTTATCAATTTAACACATCCTTGCTTAATAAAAGTATTGATTTATTTCAAAAAAAGAAAGAAAAAAAATGTACTGACCCCAAATGACTGACCAGTAGTGGATATTGTTGTTACAAAAGATTTCTATTTTTAAAAAAAATTTAAATTTTTTTTTTTTTTTTTTTATTCATCAAAGTATAATAAAAAAGTATCACAGGTTATGAAAAAATATTAAGCAGCAGAACTGTTTCCAACTTTGATAATGAATCATCATATTAGAATGATTTCTAAAGGATCATGTGATAGACTGGAGTAATGATCCTGAAAATTCAGCTTTGCATCACAGAAATAAATGATAATTTAAAGTATAATAAATTGAAAACCAATTATTTTAAATTGTAATAATATATCACAATATTAAAAAAAAAATCTGTATTTTTGATCAAATAAATGCAGGCTTGATGAGCAGAAGAAACTTCTTTCAAAAACATTAAAAATAGTAATGTGTCCAAACTTTTGGCCTGTACTGTACGTTTCGCCAGTTTATGTGTTCCCAGGGAATCAAAGTAGCTGAGCTGCAAAAACATGCAAAAAAATACTCTTTGCACTTTTAAATAATAAAAGTTTTTTTGAATAAAGTGTTACAGGCACAGGAGTAAAGGGACTTGATCTCATCCTAGTTTATAAATACATTTTCAGCTGAATATTTATCGCGCGCGAGTGCCTGCCGAGATAAACGCTATGCCAATTAACAAGTCATAAGAGCCGGGGTGATGGAATCCATAAGAGAGAAGTCATCTGTTGAATCTGACAAATTAATCCTTTGTAACACTCAGGCCGTCCCGCTGAACGGAGAGGAAGCAAAACACCTTTTTGCTGCATTGCATCCTGGGATTGCGGTAATGTATTGTAACATTAGGGCGAGGTGCCGAGGGGCGTCGTAACATGAAAGTGTCTTCTGCGACTCGATCAGATTACTGTTAATTGGAAACAACCTGAAAAACTGTTCTTTGGCACTTCATAAGTATGTCCTTCTATCTCTGTACGAAGAATATTATTAGTTTGTGTTAACATGATATTAAGTCCATGAGTTCATGTCAGAAACACACACATTCTTGTACATCTTATGAGGACATTCAGTGACACAATGAATGAATTGACTCCGATCTTCAACCAGATGGAACTGGATAATATTCTGAATGTTCTGATGCAATCTGACTTCTGACCTGTAATGCCTGAATCATAATCATACACTGTTTGCTCGATGGCCGGAGGAGAACTGAGCGAGTGAGTCTGGTTTCTACCAAGGTTTTTTCTTCATTCTGTCACTGAACGAGTTTTGGTTCCTTGCCACTGTCACCTTTGGCTTTTGTTTTGCTTAGTTGGGGACATTTAATATTCAACAATATTATTGATCTGCCTGCAGTGACACCATTGTTTGAGAACTGAACTGAGCTGGATGATGACTTCACTGTTTTCTCCAGAGCGGCTATATATATATATATATATATATATATATAAATGAACTAAATTAATAATTCACTGAACTTACTTAAAGGGTAACTCTCGCCAAAATGCAACCTAGGGTCTTTTTGTTAATCTACCCGAGGCAAACTTTCGTTTAAAAGCATAATTAGAATGGAAATTTCTACTTTTAAGTTTGACCGTATTTTCGTTTTAGGTTAAATGCCTTGTGAATGGGAGTGAATGGGGAACTTTTATGATAGCATCAGAAATCACTATTTTTAAAACACTAATGCGGCTCGACACAACATGAAACTGTGCTGGAAGTCTCACCAGCGGCTCTACACATGAACTCCAGCGTTGAGAACATTGTGTGTGTACACAGAGTTTACTAAAAAGAACGATTTTAAACAACTCACTGTGTTTCCGTCCGCCGGCATCTTGACAGTCAAAAATAGTCGATCTCCGTAACAGGGAGGAGAGTAAAGATGGAAAGCTCCTAAAGCTTAGTTCAATATAAATTCACAGATAATTTGTTGTTTTCTCGTTAGTGAAAATCAATATTGACCTTGTATTTGAAAAAGGATCCTCATATAAGAAGCAATACTAAAATTCAGAGTCAGTTCATTCGCATTCGGAGATCGACTATTTTTGACTGACAAAATGCCGGCGGACGGAAACACAGTGAGTTGTTCAAAATCTTTCTTTTTAGTAAACTCTGTGTACACAAACAATGTTCTCAATGCTGGAGTTCATGTGTAGAGCCGCTGGTGAGACTTCCAGCACAGTTTCATGTTGTGTCGAGCCGCATTAGTGTTTTAAAAATAGTGATTTTTGATGCTATCATAAAAGTGCCCCATTCACTCCCATTCACAAGGCATTTTAACCTAAAACGAAAATACGGTCAAACTTAAAAGTGGCGTTTCCATTCTAATCATGCTTTTAAACGAAAGTTTGCCTCGAGTAGATTAACAAAAAGACCCTAGGTTGCATTTTGGCGAGAGTTACGCTTTAAGCTGGACTATGGCGCTATTTTCTTCTAAATCTGCTGTACAGCAGAAACAAACTTTGTTGCATTATTTTCCTGTTATCTCTGTAAAGATACTTTGAAAAAATTTGTATTGTAAAAAAAGCGCTATATAAATAAAGGAGACTTGACTTGACTTGACAATGCAATCTCTAGCTCTTTACCCTAAAGCCCAAAGTATACTTCGGTTTTTAGTGTATGTGACGCAAATTTCGTCACCAGAATAGTGTTTACACGTGCGCCTCCCATGAAACTATTAGGAGCGAATGTGTCGACAACCTGCATTCCCGCATGCTATCAAACGGAGTATACTTTGAAAGGCTAAGCTAGCGCACACATAAACAAAATTAAGTATACTTACTAGGGCTGTCACTTTACGTTCGAAAATCGATTGCACAATCAATTAGACCAACCAACGCAAGTTTCGAAAAACGAAAATAGGGAATCAATTTTAACGGTCTTCTCTTGGAGCGCGTCCAGCTCGTCACGATACGCCCGCAGCGAACACGCGTCACACAGCGACTGCAGGCTCTGACTAACACACATAACAGCAAATTATGTTGCACTCCTGTTTGTCATTGTGCACGAAACTTCACGCCAATAAATCATCAGATATATTGCTGACTTGTGCGCGTCTCAAGCGCCCTCTTTACGCTCGTCCTAATGCCTGTTAGTTGCCCGTGGATTTGCCCATATTTGGCGTTTAAAATGGAAACGTCTTTAGACATGGAAAATTTATTTTACAATCGATTCAATGAACACTTATGTCTCAAAAATCGAACAGGATTTTTTCACAAAAGTGACAGCCCTAATACTTACCCATCACACCTGAACCCTTACCCTAAACCAGCCCTTAACCTAATTATAACCTAATCCCTAAAATAAAAGGGTAACACTTTATTTCGATAGTCCACTTTAGACATTCTACTAACTATATAAGTAACTTTGCAACTACATGTCAACTAACTGTCATTAGAGTATTAGTCTTAAGACTATTAAGACTGTCTGCTTAATATCTGCTAACACTTTATTTTGTTGGTCCCCCAACAGACATTCTACTGACTATAAGTAACTATAAGTCAGTGGTTCTCAACTCCAGTCCTCGGGACCCGCTGCTCTGCACATTTTGTATGTCTCTCTTATCTGACACACTCAAATCAGTTCATGGAGTCTCTCCTGACGAGCTGATGATCTGGTACAGGTGTGTTAAATAAGGGACACATACAAAATGTGCAGAGCAGCGGGTCCCGAGGACTGGAGTTGAGAACCACTGCTATAAGTACTGACTATAAGTAACTTATAGTAGACTGGTTACTAACCATAACCTACCAGTCTACTGACAGTCTCCTACAGCCTACTAATACTCTAATGAGAGTTAGTTGACATGTAGTTGAAAAGTGACTTAGAGTTAGTAGAATGTCTAAAGTTGACTATTGAAATAAAATGTGACCAAATAAAGCCGTAACCCTCAAACAGGCCTTTAAAGGGGTCTCAGAAAGTGAAGACCAGCCAAAACGTCTTCTCTCCAATGGTCTAAATCTCAAAATGGTCCTCACAAAGATAGTTGTACAAATATATACACACACACACACACAAACTAATATTGTGCAAACTTGTGTTTTTAAGCTTAGAGATTATTTTATAACAATACTAAAGTCCTATTAGAGCAAGTCAGTTACTCTGTGGCAATCTTAGCATTGGGGAAGCTCCTGTCTACTTGAAGGAGAAAAGGCCCAAATCTCAAAAAACACTTTATCAAATAACCAATGAAACCTGACAACAAATAGCTCTAAAGCAGGTTGAAAAACTGGCAATCTTTGCCAATAAGGTGATTGGTGGGAAGTTCCTGTTTATGAGTTTTGCACGATGTGATGTGACTTTAAGTGATTTGCATCGGAAGACAATTTTAAATTTCTCTTTTCCACTTATTGACAAATTCAAGAAGCTTTTTAGTGCTAATGGAATAAAATGAAGAGCAAAGTACATTAGCCGACGCTCTGTGATCGGGTATTTTGTAATTCTCCTGCTGCCACAGAGAAAGATGGGAAATGCAGTTTGGTAGCGCAAGCCTGTCACCTCATAAACAAGCTAAATTAGTATTTCTGACAAGCTGTTCTTCTAGGAAAGCATTTGTAGTTCGCGATCCTTCATCAACAGTACATGAAATGCATTCCCAAGTCCTCAGTACTTTAGCTAACGTTCTGGCTAAGGTTCACTCAAAAGTTATGAACAAACGTTCTCAGAACCAACTCAGATAGAAAGTCCCTGTAAATATGATCATTCTGACATGATTTGAAAGGCAGGATTATTTTCCTACAACCACTATATTGAGCATCACTATTTCTCTTCAACAATATGTTACTACTTTAAATGGGAAAATCAACTGGAAAAAGAAATAAAACGTATAGGACAGCACATGGTTTTATCTAGCGGGAACTAATTGGATATTGAAAAGTTTCAAGTAGTTAAAAAATTATAAGTTATAAGTTATAGTTTGTTACTTTTTTTTTGTTGGAATAATGTACACTGATGAATTGCGCACAATACCCCTAATGAAGTATAGTTCATTTTGATTTCATGTTGAATTAAGAAAAAAACCTGCAGCGTGCAAGTGCGAATACGTTTACTTTGCCGTGTAAACTGCTTAAGGACTTTTAATCAAAAGCACAACCGAAATACTGTTTATTTTGATGCCTACATGCAGGTTTTGATGGGGTCAGGTGAACTTTAAATGCATGCTATTTCCTGCGCTCCACACGCGCTCCCGCAGAGATAACATTAGAAGCAGTGCGAGGTTAATCGCTTCGCACTAGGGCGTCAAACAACTCCATGGCCACATATGTCAGACATCTAAAGACATGCTTTAATGCACAACACCTACACTGTGAAAATGCATGCATTGCCAAAATCTCCATCAAAACATTTCATTATTGCGTAAAAAACGAGCAGCTGCGGGCTCACGGACAATGGAAGGAGAGGCAGTAACTGGAGTGGGCGCGAAGCAGGTATTTATCGTTTCGCTGCGACTGCAGATTTTGATTAGCAGGTGCTCTGACAGAGGAGTGTGTGAGACTTGGGTGCAAACAGCAGATGGGTAATTTCAGGTTTTACATGTGGAGAAAAAAAAGCTGTCACGTCCGCCACACGGGAAGCGTGAGCCGGTTGGGGGTTCATCCGCCACCCACTCGCTCCTTCCCACACATGCTCCAGAAAAATCCACTTTTTATAACATGATTTCTCACGCTGAGACTGAGACGTCTCCCCGGGGAGGTGGATGAGATCTTATCAGCTCCCCAAGTTGCAAGATTAATACTTGCTTCTAATAGTGCACTTATCTGGTCACAAACAAGAGCGAGTCATTAGTGACTCCGTGTGAAGAGCGGGCTGGAGAGGGATCCTGGGGGGCTCAATTAGCACCCTGCCACGGGACACAGCTCCATGTGAGGGCCGTCGGATCGGAGAGCCGGAGAGCCGGGGAACTGGGGAACAGAGGCAGATGGCCTGCAAACTCTTTACTGAAGGCTGCATGCAAAATGGAGGGACTTCAGATGATGTTCGTATTAATTTGACAGTATTAGAAGATGCCATGCAAGAACATCAGTTTCATGTTCAACACAATGCATTTTCATACAAACATCAAAGCAAAAGTTCACCCCGAAAAAACGTTCTCAATCACAATAGATGTTTTGCAAAATGTTCACGCCGCTCTTTTCCATGCAATAAAAAGTGAATGAGGAATAAATGCTGTCAAGCACTAAAAAAACAAAACCATAAAACCACATAAAAGATTCCTGCTTTTGAAGTCATTTTGATTAGTAGTTATTTGCTGAGAATACTTTCTGCGGACGCTCTTAAATGTCATTTGAACACATTTAAACTTGTGCCTCAGGATGCATCAAACTTCATTGTTTTTTTTTCTTTTATGCATCTTTCAATGCTTCTGAATGTTTTGAAATGAATGCAAGAGATTTTCAACAAATAACAGCCTATTTCGCATTGTTCATTATGCAAAGCCATTGTATGACTCTAGAAGGACAATTTTTATGATTATTTTTATATGATGCTTTGAGCTTAACAGCCAGCATCCCATTTATCTTTGTTAATGCATGAGCAGCTTTGCTAAATCGTCCCAAATATTTAGTTGCATGGGTTGAAACGTCAAACAGGTAAGAATGAGTAAATGTAGACAGACATTACATGTTTACTGACTCAAATAAAATGCTACGTGAGTACAGAAGGATCCTGTACATTTGCAAACGCGCCACCCATGAGTGAAACAGAAAAGAAACCTTAACAATGAACAATGTGGGTCATTTAGTGAATTACAAACCCGACACACAAACCTCGACGTGGCGCAGCGCGGGGAAAGCATGTCAGTGGGTTAAACGGGGGAAGCATTAAAAAACATTCAAAGGAAAATGTTCCCTTGCTCTCTCTCTTCTGCAGAGCGTGAGAGCGGTGAGGTGGGGAAATTTACGGTGTGAGTACAGGAGAATGGGGCGCAGGCGGCACGACTTGTCATTACAGAAATGGAAATGGGATTTATAGAAGCGCAGCGGCGCTGTGACTTCTGTCGTTCCCGAGGGCATTTCTCACAGCATGCCTCCCACCAGGACCTCAATACACACCCAATTACTATGTGCTTAAAACTATTATATGCACTCAGAATAATGCCCCTGTCCATTACCCTCACTGTAGTCAATGGAGGAGCATGCTGGGAAAACAATCTCCCTTTCTGATATACCTTTTCAACAGGGTTGCAGTCGAGACCATTGCAGTCAACAGCAGGACAAAATCAAGACCCATCCAGACGAACCATCCAGGCATTTGCCTGACAAGAACAAAGGTCATTTGCATATCAAGTATGCACATACAAATAGTCTTTAAGGTATAGCAACTTTAATTCTGTCTGAAGTGAAGGGCGAAAAATGGGCAGCTGAATCAGGCCAGTGATGCATTAGAAAAAAAAAATTGTACAAAAACACATTAATAAATAAATAAAATATTTAATGTTTTTAATTAAACTTCTTCCTTTTTTAATGCAAAAAACAATCATTTATGTGTAGTACATTGTATTATTATATATTATATAGTATATTGTAATGTATAACATTAAAAAATCTGACAAATATAAATATACTACATAAAAAAATAGACTAGAACACATAAATATAAATAAACATATAAATAAGTAAATGAATGAAATCTTGCCCAACATGCACCTATAACTTAGAAAGCTGTAAATTCTGATTCATAAAACTCGAGACTGGAACTGAGTGGGATTTGAAGTTTATCACAGTGAAGTCAAAGCATTTCCGCTGATCAGTGATATGCGAGCAGCCGTCGTGGCAGACAGCCAAGAGTCAGCCAATGCCCTCGCACAACAACACGACTGAAGCCAGACACGGAGAGAAAACATCTATCAGTGTAGATTCTGCATTGTCAAACTGTGCTTACTTAAAAATGACAGTTAGAGGAATTTTTGAATTTCAAATTCAAATTTAGAATTCCGCATCCTGTTCCGCTGCTACATTCAAATTCCGGAACTCGACTCAAATTCTAAGGTCATTCTAAATTAAATTTTGAATGATGCACAACCGCACAATCAATCTGATTTACTGTTTTTAATTTGACTTCTCCCTTAAAGAGAAACAGTGTGTTCATGCACCATTGACAGAAGCGAGCAACAGTCAATCACATGTACCTAGTGTGTCAATAGGTCAGGTCATCTCATTCACAAGCTCTCAGGTAACTCTCTGGCCCTTTCTGACTATTTATATGCATTCATCAGTGTTTTTTGCATCACACTTTCTCCTCCAACACAATGGCTGATCTGTTCAGAATGACCCCCGACAGAGTCAGGCCCGACCTTCAGAGCCCGTATAGGACATCATGAACGCTCGGATCCCTTCACTGGTAAAACTTTATGTCCATCTGTGTCTCTGTGTAGTTTTTACATTTTATTACCGACCTGCCTCGTCAAAAAGATGGATGAACGGACGGAGCTGTTCGTGTCTGTGCGACCCGCGGCGGGCTAATGTGCGACAGAGAATATTTTATGGCATATCCCCATCCAGATTCTGCACAACATTGTGTTTAACTCGTACAGCTCTGTGCATTTGCATAAGGCATTACAGCTTGATTTTGTGCATATTAAAAATGTGAAATCAAAATCTTACTAATCTTACTGTCTACAGCATATTATTCCATACATAGACTAGAGAGATGTTTTAAAAAGAAATTAAGGATGACTTTAACAGATTTCTATTTCAAATTAATGCTGTTATTTTGAACTTTCTATTCAGTAAAAATCACGGTTTCCAAATAAATAGGAAGTTTTCAACATTGATAATGATCAGAAATGTTTCTTGCATATTAGAATGATTTCTGAAGGATCATGTGACACTGAAGACTGGAGTAATGATGCTGAATATTCAGCTTTGATTGCAGGAATAAATTACAATTTAAAATACATTACAATAGAAAATAGATATTTTAAATTGTAATAATATTTAACTATTTTTACTGTATTTTATTTTTATTTTTTTTATTTTTTTTAATGCAGCCTTGGTTAGAAGAAGAGACTTCTTTCAAAAACCAAAAAATCTTACTGACCCCGAACTTTTGAACAGTAGTGTAGTGGGTATATACAGTATATATATTTAATCAAAATGAAAAAAATTAATAAAACATTGCTCCACCTCTGAAACGTCTTTTCTTTTCAGCAGATGTCCTTCCCTATTGATAAAATCAAGTTTAATCCTACATTTTTTCTTGCTGAATATGATGTATTTTAATCCAAAATATGACCCACTACGGAAGTAACATGTCGATTTTAGCACACCTGTGTAAAACGTTCACTTCAGCTTTCTTCATAATTCCCACTCTAAAAGCTGGTCAGGGATTTTGAAGCTTCCCTCTTTCTTGGAAGTCGATTCAACCCAGATCGGAGAATTGTGCGTGTTTCACGCGTCCCTACAGAGAGGAAGTTGCAACATCCTTAAAGAGAGATTACCAAAGCCTCTCTTCCACGACTGCCGCTCCAGATCTCTTCAAAGACACACATCTCTGAAGACAAAAGGAAACATGCGCTCGGACCATTTTTCTAACAATACGTTCCCACGAAATCTGTGCAAAGCATGTTCGGAATTCAAATGGATAATACTCGGGAAAAAAGGCATAAATGCCAACTTCTATGGATTAACAACTGATTGCATTTGATAGAAACGATCTTCTGGAAATTGTACGTGCTGCTGTTTCATTAGCGAGTCTGATGGGATTGTATATTACGCCTGGAAAGGAGCCGGTGGTCGTCATACTGAATTAATAAGGTCAATTAGCAAACACACAAAGCCATCTAGAGCCAATAGCAGAGGCCGAGAAGGAACACAGGTGTCTGTTTACTCCTCAGCGTGGCACAGCTTTGATTTATGGACACTTGACTTCTCGGCTAAACACATTTCTAATAGAGCGGCGGCTGGTGAAAAATGGCCTGTAGTTAATTATATATGACAGGGAGAGGGCTCTTATTAAAGGGAATTTTATCAGGAAGTGCCACTGCGTTCTTCTCAGCGAGAAAATTGTGATTCATTGGGGAACGAGAACGAGAATCGCACATGCTATTGTTATTAGCTATGATATCTGCAGCAGCAGCGATGGAGAAAAAATAGTGTCTCGCATGCGGTTACAGCAGAGAATGAGACGCAGCAGGATCTATGTGCAGCAGATTTATTCATAACAAAAAAGAAAAATAGCAAAAAATCTCAGGCTATTTGGCGGTCTTGAAAACTCTGAAGAGAACAAACACATTTACAATGACAATAACAGACTAACTCAAGAATAAACTGAGGGATTGATACAAACTAATGATGGGTAAAACAGGACAGGTGTGACTTAATCAATAGTAACCATAAAAAAAACAAGAAGAACAAAGGAAACAGGAACAGAAAACAGTGCAAAAATGTTTACACCACAACAATGCACCAAAAACTGGAAAGTTTTTCCTTTACGTTTTTTTTCGTACAGATGTGAACGTTGTCAAAATGATTTGCATTTACACGGATCTGCGAAAACGACTAAAAACACTGTATTCTGCTGCCAGGCCAGTAGATGGCGATGTCACATTCTCGTTTTTGTAGTTTACACAGAGATGATAAATATATAGTTTTCAAAAATGTACACTTTGAAACCCATTTTAAAAAGTTTGCATTTCAGGCCCTCAAAACACAGTTGTCGCGTAAATGAACGACCAAAACACATACAAAGTTTTCTGTTTTTAGTTGTAAATAGTGTCGTGTAAACGGCTCTTTAGCCTTCACCTGGCCAGTGGCCACAGACTTGAGACTAGGACGAACAGCTCAGAATAGAACGTCACATCTCGAAACTATGGTAATTATGGCACGCGTGAACACAGCATTTCTCACTCAAACCAACGTCTGCTGCGGCTTCTGACTGCTTTAAAGCTGGTAAAAGCTGCTCGTAACTGCTGTTCTAGGATCAGTTTTCTTTGTAATAATAGCATATTGGCTAAACAGATTCGGCAAGCGATCCAGTGCGTGTCTGTGTTTGCCTCAAAGGTTTCTATTTACAACCTGTTTTTGAGGCGTTGAGCAATGTAGCCAATCACAAACCTTTCTCAATCAGGTTATTCAGTTAGAATCCACTCACCGCTCAAAACGCAGCTAAAACAAACAAAGTGTAGACATTATGAGAGAATCATTGTGCAGTCGGCTTCATTCAGGATATAACGGAGCTTTGTGAGATCGCAATAAACTAAAATGAATGACAGGTTTTTAGTGATTATAAAGGGAGCGCTTTCTGTCATGCCAAATCACGCCGATGCTAAACAGTGGTTTGTGAACATAGACACTTTATCAGGATGTCTAGGTTGCAGTAGCACCTCACTGCAGTTCACGAGATCCAGGGGGCGGAGTTGGATCCAGATCTAAGGGGTGGAGATTGGTAGGTTTAGGGGTGGGTTTAGGGATCAGGGGGTGGAGATGGGTAGGTTTAGGTATATGTAAGGTGGGAGCAGGGCCGGATCTACCATATGGGCAATCTGGGCACGTGCCCAGGGGCCCTTGCGTAGAGAGGGGCCCTCCATGATCGGAGTTTATTTTTTTTGTGCGCTACATAAAAATAGTACACACAAGGCTTGGCCTCGATCTTGATAATTATCCAATCAGAAAAAAAAAGTGTACATTACATTATATGATCCCGCTCTTACTCATGCAAATGCTTTTAAACAATTCATGTGCGACAAGACAAAAGTGTGACTGTGACACACACACACACACACACAGAGAGAAAGACGCGCCAGTATCGTGCGCACAGACAGCACGCCAGAATACAGTTCTCTTTCGTGCTTGAACTTACAATAACACACACAATTATGCCAAAATGTCAGTTTTTTGTCGAGTATCCTCATAACGTAAGAGCAGTCTTATGATGAATGTGAAGAGGTGTGAGAGAATGAGGCCCGTGTGAGATCAGCGTCTCTGTCAGCAGCGGCTGCTCTTAAAGAGACAGCAGCCAATAAAGCTTTCTGTCAGTAAAGTTAATCAAAGAACAAAAAAGAACAGAGAAAATTACTCACTGCTCTTGACTAAAGAACATTTTTAGCTTTAATAAGGATTAGTCTATATTTAATTTATAATCTATGCAGTGCAGACTGTTTGATAACTGGGCACTGGTAAATATGACATTTATTTTTTTACTATTCTATTATTGAGTCAAATAACAAGTTTGCAAAGATGTCAATATTTAATTTTGTAAAAAAAAAAATATTATTTTAATTTGAAAATGTAGTTGTTGTTGCTAGTTTGAGTCGAAATACACATTTCAACATTATCACTAATCTGTGTGTGCATTTTACTTGAGAACCAAGCAAGTTGACTCATGAAACCATTTATTTATTATATCGCAATCGCAATATTGAGCTCAATAATCGCAATATGACATTTTCCTCAAATCCCACACCTGGTGGGCCTGTGTGTGTGTGTGTGTGCGTGTGTGTGTGTGTGTGTGTGTGTGTGGTAGGGGAGGGGGGCCCATGAGCTTCAGTGCCCAGGGGCCCCTGGGGGTACTAATCCGGCTCTGGGTGGGAGGAGTTGGATCTGGATCCAACTCCTCCCCCTGGATTTCGTGTTCTGCAGTGAGGACCATCTCCTAGGTTGTGCTGTGACGTAACTTGAAACTATTTCATGTAAATCTATTTAAATGTGTTTTTTAAAGGGAAAGCGCATCTCCTTAGTCTTACCCTGGAGCTGATTCACCCTCCGTCTATGTATGGGACTCCTTTGAAAAAGTTACCAACAAAAAATAAATAACTATATGATTTATAGCAGTATTTACTATATGTGGCACCAAAACAATGACTCATTTCGACAGTCCGACGCAAATATTCCTGCTACTGTTCAGTTATAATGCAATTTGAGAAATATTATACAAAGTACAATGCAAAAAAAAAGCAATGTTTGCACGTTTACTTGTTGAGGAAAAATAGGGCTATAGGCTCCTCATTACTGGAAAGCTATACAGCATTAAAAAACAGCTACGCTACTGAAGCTAGTGGCACGTCTAATTTTAGTAAGCTACTCCCAAACTGGGTTCCACTAGCTCTTTTAGATGAACTTCTAGATGATATTAAGTCGAAAATGTTTTTTCACCTGTTGCTAATCACATACGCAAGTCAGTGTGCTTCACCCATTCATTCACCATAACCATCCTCCATCTCTCATTAGCAGCCGGCAGCACCTCAAACAACCTCCTGACCCGTCTGGAAGCAAACTCTAATTAAAACTAGTAGACTCGAGTCTTTCAGAGCCGTCCGAGCTCTAATTACAGGCCAAATACGAGGCTTCTCTCGTCTGATGGGAAAGGAGTGTGTGTTGATTAAACTCGCTGCATTTCTGTGCTGCCATAAAAAAATGCTGTTTCTTTTTTCTTTTTTTTGTGAGACAAAACCGGAAGTTCGCGTCACCCTGCTTCCCTCAACAAAATCCCAATAGGGTTTTACATTGGCTTTTGGATTGTTGCATAAAATAAGCTCGGTGAGGTGACCAACAAAAGCTGAAGAGTTTTTCCTTTGCGTACAGTAAAACCGATCCCTGTTCGCACAGATCTGCAAAAAAAACGTCTAAAAACGCTGTACTATTCTTACCAGGCAAGTAGTTGGTGATGTCAGTTTGTTAAGACACTACATGCATATAGCCCTTATGTAGCCCCGCCCCTTCTGTAGCTCCGCCCCTTTTCAGCGCTGCGCTCGTTGTCTTTTGTCTTCCGGTCTGTATTTTCACTACGATCTTGCGTATTTATGAATGAACGGCTCGTTTTATTTCCCGGGTCTCCTGACATTTGATAAGTCATCTGCTTTAAACATTACAATCTTCATAACTTTCGTTAACTTTACATTTAGTAAATCCACTTCAAAAGCTAATTACTCCTGGACAGCAATGCTATAGAAATATACAGTGCGACCGCAAAAACGGAAGTTCAAAGACAATATTCTAAAGATGGCGGCGCCCTCGTTTCTCTGGTGCATAAGGTCTATACACAAGCGCAAGATGTCACCGCTTTCACAAATTCACGTTTTTGCGACGATAACTTGCACTTTCCACTTGCAGCTATTCAAAAGTTTGCGTTTCCACACTCCCAAAAATGCTGTTGTCTACTAAATGAGTGGCCAAAACACACAAAAAGTTCTCCGTGTTTTAAAATCGTATTGTGAAAATGGTGTCGTGTAAACGACCCCTTAGTAATCATGTCTGAAAACAGTGTTTCCAACAACTAGGGAATACACAGCCCCGTTTGTATATTTATATACAGGGCTACACTGCCATCTAGTGGTTACACCATGGTATTACAAATGATAAATGGTGCATAATTTAGAGGTAAATATTTAGTACCGTAAAAATCATAAAAAATGTAATACAGCACATTTATTTTTTTATATACACAGTATATATATTGTCTTGGCAAAAGCTAGTATTTCCCATGAGCCCCACTGACTGGTCCCACCTGTGCCATCCCACTTTCTCTGCTGCAACTCCATTTCATTCTCTCTTTCTGATTTTTTTCCCCCTCATTCTCTCCGCTACTTCAGGATTGTGTGTGTGCTCAAGAGGAGCTGAACGGTATCAGTGCACCGGCTGGCCTTGGGGAATGTGGGAATTAAAGTCGAGGGGTGACGCAAGTGGTCAAGTGAATGGAGATTATGTGCCTCCATCAAACTGCAAATAAAACACACTCACACACTTCTTCCTCCTCCTCCTCCTCCTGTGACAAACTCTCATCTCGTCCCTGCGCATGAATAATTCACTCAGATACTCCAAAAGGAAGAGCTATTAAAATTACATGGGGACGGGAGAAGCAGATGAAATATTCGTACCTTTCCTTTCTTCTCGCTGTCCTGTAGCTCAGAGCTCACGATTAAAGCAGTCTGTTTGAGTTTTCTTCACCCCCTTCTACACATTAGTAAATGACAAGATATCCAGCAGCAGTAAATATCATCTGGGCGAGAACTTTGCATATTGGAAAATGTTCTCATTAGCATATGTTTGAGTGAGAGCCTGTTAAAGAAGCAGGTCAAATATCCCCAAAGCTCAGAAGGAAAATCGAAGGCCTCGTCCAATAGTGTTTAGTCTCAGTGGTGAAGCATGGTTTGCTAATCAGAGGCAGGTGACATGCTCATTCGAGAGATCATTTGATTGGTTAAAAGTTTGGCAAATGGACACACATAGACTAAAAGCAACTAAACTCCAATTTTAAAGGAGCTGTATGTAAGAAATGTATTTCAATTAATCATAAAATGGCCCTGATATGTCACTAGACATTAAGAAATCATGTTCATTTCAAATACTTCTATCACTGACAACAGTAGTCCGGCCAGGATATTGTCATTTAAAAGTGAAGTTGCAGTCCTCAACTGATGTTGATGATGTCATCTTGTGTTTTGGCCTGAAGCGCCACCCTCCACCTATCTACCAATCACGAAGTCCGTAGTGTTTCGGCATCGGGGTTGCCAGCTCTGCTCTAGTTACCACAGCTACGTAGTAGCCTACGTTCCTGCTGGATCCTGCAGCCTATCTGGCAACCTCGAGTCAGGGGGGAGGGGGAGGGGATACACCGCTCTACAGTAATTTGAAGGTAATTGCAGTACCAGTTTTGGCCACAATCTTACATACGGCTCCTTTAACGTCATGGGATGTTTAAGCAGCTTTCATTTTACCTCATTAGAAAAAAATTGGCTTTTTTTTGTTTGTTTTAATCATTTAACATCAAAATGTTACTGATTAACATTCAAGAAATTACACTTTCATGAATTATAAAGAAAATAAATTAAAATTTTCTCATGCAAAATGCCTGAAAAGTAAATTATGATATTTTAATTCCAAATACTGAAGGTATAATTAGATTTTGTTGAATGTAATAGCAATAAATGTGATCTTGCTAATTCGCTGAAAGTTTTAAAAACAAATTAAATGAAAATAATATATATATTTTGCGTTACACATTAAAGAGTTACAATTGTGACTAAGTTTATTTTTAACTAAAACTAAAATTGTTTTTATCAACTGAAATAAAGCTGAATTCAAATGAAATAATTTATTTAAAATAAAAATTAGATGAAAAATTTTAAGTTACTCCTAAATGAAAATTAAAAATGTTGGCAAAAAAAAAAAAAAAACTAAGCTAAAAAGAAATATTAAAATAAGCACATAACAAAACAAATAAAACTTAAAATGCAAACTGAAAATATTAAAGTTAATTCAAAATATTAATAAATATTATAATAGTATATAAATGTTAGCCAACTAAAACAACTCCAATAGGTTCAGCATCCTGGGATGGCAGATGGCATCGTTTCCTGAGAATGAACCATAAACAATTCAAATGCAAAATCACATTGATGAAATCAACACGCAGATCTGTAAAATCAAGAGGACGCTTCTCGATTGACGAGCTGAACTCAGGCTTGAGACACAGAGAAAGCTGTATAACTGAAGTGCATTGATGTCTATAGATCTGTGATGCACATTGGCACTGCCGGTGAACATTTCATGCTTTAATTAGACACCGAAGGACTCCTGAGGGACTCCAGCTCTCAATCTACTACGGCAAATCAACTAGTCACACATCTCTCTCTCTCTCTCTCTCTCTCTCTCTCTCTCTCTCTCTCTCTCTCTGTGCTAATGTTTTTTTCTGTGTCTTTTATCAATAATGTCACCAGCCTAATAAAGTGTGCGAGTCTTTCCCGTGAGGGGGGGAGGAGTTCATGCTATCGGTGATGGACACCTCCTCCCATGCTGATCAGAGGGACCGAGAGAGCCGAATGCACTGTCAGGTCACATAAAAGCCTGTCGCTGTCACATATCGCCCCGAATGACGCTGACAGAGAGACGGAGGAGGAACGAGAACGAGTCAACGAGACATTATCATTCAGGTGAGGCGAGAGGAGGCTCTAGCACTGCAGTGATGACAGATCTTTACAGGCCACACCGGAAGTGATCATCGACGAGGGGATCTCTGAGCTGAGTGAGTGAGTGGAGGCGGGGCTCATTTGCATATTCATAGAACCGCGTATACTAAATGAGGCAAGGGTGTCGAGTTACATTCCAGCTATTTTAAATATTCTGAGAACATTTCCATAACTTGATGTTATCTATATGACTATCCCAGTTAACTTAAAAAATTAAAATAAACTGACAAGATGATATTACTGATGTATTGAATAAAACGTGGTGAAAATATCATAAACCCCCCCTGTAGTCAATCATTTTATCCCTTAAACTCATCTTTGATCACCAAAATGACATATTTAAACGTTTTTTTAAATGTTTAAAATATCCATCTTAATGCCTTAAAATATCTTGAATGTAACTCGACACCCTTGCCTCATTTAGTATTCGCAGTTCTATGAATATGCAAATGAGCCCCGCCTCCACTCACTCACTCAGCTCAGAGATCCACTGGTTGACGATCACACGTTGATCTGATTGGTTACAAGGTAGTTTGTGACGTCAGCGATTTCAAAGCGCGTGTTTGAGACTGTCTTTGGTTTCACTGCAGTTTTAAGAAGAAAATACTCAGAAATGCTGTCGACTTATGAATTTACACATGCTTTGTCTTAAAGCACATTAAAAACCCCACATAGACATATAAACAACATTAAAAGCTGGATTGTCTCCACAGGGGGACTTTAAGCTAGTGTTAAACACAGACCTCATTTCAGGCATTTAACCAAAAAGCCACGATGGAACCAGAAGTGCTAAAATTCTCATTTCTGGGTTAAGATTTCAGCCCAAATCTTTAACCGCTTGGCCACACGATTCGATGCGAGTGCTGATGTAAATCGCCTGGAAATCCCACATCAGCAAGAAAAGCAATTAAAAATGTACAGGGGAGAATAAGTTCTAAGCCTGCTAAAGGATGTGCACGGATTTCAATCCCACTCGCCGTGAAGTCTGGCCTGACCCATAAAGCAAAAATGAGAGCACAATTCAGACTCCTCCATCTACAAATCGCCACTCTGTCAATGCAAGAGGTGTTGTTTACCAGCAGTCTCTGAAGAAGCTTCCTCAGTCATTTTCAGCCAGGCACCAGATTTCACACTCATCTGCTTCGTCCCAATGGGCTTTACTGTGGGCAGCTAAGACGCTACGCTAGCAGTCAAAACACACTCCAAAGTGCTCTGGATTCACTGCTCCAAATGGACGTCCAAGTGCAAACAATGCCGAGCACTTCAACTGCGTGTGCATGCATTTTGTTCGGATATCTATTGCTCATTTGCATGTTTAAAGGAATAGTAATATTTTGGAGGTTTGTAAGGCTCTATTCTGTAAAGCTGCTTTGGAAATAGATGTGTTGCTAAAACCATGGCATTATTTTGAATCAATCAGAATCAGTATTTTGTGATTATCACTGTAAAAAAAAAAAAAAAATCCTGTTAAATGTATGTATTTAAATTTATGTTTTATTATGGGATGGCACATTGGTGCATATACACAGTAAAAAAAAAAAAGAACAAAAAAAAAGATTTTTGTCTTGTTTTTCAGTAAAATATCTAAACTTACAATAAGAAACATTTACTTGAGAAGCAAAATGACGTGTTTACTTAAAAAAGAAAGCATAAAAATTAAGTGACTTTATGCTTAAAACAACAACAAATATCAGCCAACGGGGTCAGAAAAATATAACTTGTTTTCCTATTTAATTAACTTTTTTTTAATGATCCCATTGGCAGAAATATAAGTATAAACTCACTTAATTTTGTCCAACTAAAACATTTCATGAACAATACATAAAAGTTTTGTTGTGCTAACATTTAAAGAATATTATTAAAAACCATAAAACTTGTAACAAACCTTCTATTCATGTTACTGGAAGAACGTTTGTTGATAACTTTGAGAGAACCTTGCCAGGACGTACCCTGTTAGCTGGATGCCAGCTTGAAAAAGTATGAGCTGTCATGAAATGCACCTTGATTATTTAATTTCAAAACCACATATTGACAACTTTAGAGTGTTGTGACCTTTGCTAGGAAGGAAATTTAAAGACTGGGCCTGAACTTTACCCCTATAAACCCGTGTGATTCTGTGTGTGTGTGTGTGTGTGTGTGTGTGTGTGTGTGTGTGTGTGTGTGTGTGCTTCTGTCTAATGAGCTCGCTGTCTGTTTTGTGCTCTGAGTCCATTATCACACTCTTAATTCTCCTCATGGAGGAAATCAACGGTTGGAATAGTTAAGTGGCACCCATGGCCTCTCGCCCACACGTCCTCGCTCTCATCCTCACGAGGTTTCCACCTCCACCAAAGCATCTGAGAGCCGGCGCTCTTCAACCTGAACCCGTGTGCCGCGGGCAGCGTCTGAGAACGAGGCCCCTGAGGGCCGACGAGTACATGTACATCTGAGACTGCGGTTATGACGTTAAAGAGGTCCTTCACCGCTGGCAAAATACGCTTTCAGTAAAACTTGGCTGCCTATGCAGTAGAGAGGTGAAAAAACCTGCTACCTGACTAGAGAAAACAGAGGAAAAGGGCTGTTGTCTTTCCTCTTGCCAAATAGGTAGGAAAACTTCAACACCCATAATGCACTGGGCTTGTTGCCATCCAAGGCCACTCCCACTAGTCTGTATGGATACACTTATCAGAGTCAAATCCCACCTTGCTTTAGTAGGCAAGGCAAGTTTATTTATACAGCACATTTCATAAACAAAGGTATTTCAAAGTTCTGCACATAAAAGGAAACAAATACATAGGAATAAAAATGAAATGCATTAGAAATACAAATAACAAAAGGATGTTAGAGTCAGAGTTTCACAGCTGTTTGTTTTACTTTGTTTTCTTGGCGCCTAAATAATCTTTTGGACGTCTCCGTTAGATCCGATTTTTCACCTCAAATCGTCCGGGAAGAGCTCTAGGACTGACCCTCCAGTAGGAAATAATTCTTGGAAAACTTTTATTTTGTTTGACTTGTTTTGTTCACGGGTGCAAGGATTCAAAGAGTAAGTGTTTAGCGGGAGTGATTATGTTCAGTTTCCGTGAACAATACAATTCCGTGCTGTCGGCAGTGGAGCGTGCCTATGTTCCCACAGAACTTATGTTCCCACAGCCCTATATTCCCACAGCCCTATATTCCCACAGCCTTATGTTCCCACAGCCCTATGTTACATCATTTCCAAGTTTTTTTTTCTTCTTTTTTTTAACCCTAACCCTAACCCTAACCCTTCATAGGGGACTAGGGCTTAATTAGTTAACATACCTAAACCTACCCCTCACAGGAGGGAGACTTGTCTGGGAGGTAATTGGGCTATCCCTGTACCAGCACAAGCACTAAAACCTACCCTGCATGAAAAATCTTTGAAATTAGAAAAATCTTGAGAGAACATAGGACTGTGGGAACATATTGTTGTGGGAACATAGGGCCTAAATTTTCAAAATTTTCAGTAAAAAAAAAATTCTCAGAAATGTGGTAACATAGGGCCGTGGGAACATAGGGCTGTGGGAACATAGGGATGACCCCATCGGGGGAGACTAAAGGCTCCAACGTATCATAAAGACGGAGCGAACGCCTCAACGCAAATGATAAAAAAGCGTCAGTTCCGCCCGAAAGCAAAACAAAGTCAGTAAGGAAGCTGTCAACATAGTGTTCAGTTTTTACTATAATGCAGAGTAGGCAAAGTACGATACGATTTTCAGTGATAAACCTAAACTCACAACAACTGTTTAGTTAATAACCGTAATGTCCGTGAGTTTCCATACACAAATATGGAAGTGCAATCTATATTCTCATGAAATCCCTGGAGCTCTCAAATGTTTTGCTGACAAATGAACGTGAATTTCTCGGTCCAGGTGACATGGAGAACGAGTAAGCATGGTTAATTTACATATACGGACACCTTGTAAACAAAGCAGGTCGAAAAACAGCGAAGTTACACTTTAAACTCTGCACAACAACAGTAGCTTTTATAGTTTATTGATTTACATATTTTTGAATAGAGAGAAAATAATCAAACGCTATTTGTAAAGTACACTGGATTATTTAAAAATAGGCATTAGCTTATGAACATTTTCTCATTTAATTTGCAGGAAAACCACTATAGCATGTCATAAAACACAGGCTTTCAGCCGTGCACAGATGGTTCCAGCCAAGAAGATGCAATTTAATAGATTTAGGAAGGTGCAAAGGTTTATTGGCCTCATGCGTCGATGCCAATGATTTTCAGTGCGCAAGCAAACCCATCTGCTGAAATTAACTTAAGAGGGCTGGTTCAATAACAGAAGAAGAAAAAAACTTTATGAAAATGCCAACTTCATTACACAATCCATTATAGCGCAGTGCCAGGTGTGTGATTTATGCCGTGGCGCATTTCTGGGTCTAAATAAGCCACTGATTCTGACCTTTCCACAAACACGCAGAAATTAACAATACCGCTCTTGCTGACTCAACCCAACATAATGTGCATCTGTTGCTTAATTACATTTTAATCTAAATGTTGTCTTTCTGGAGTAATGAAGCACAAAATCGTTTCATAATTCACGGGCTGTGCGACACATTAGTCTTTCTCTTTAACTTCAAACTGAGATGCAGAGCGAATTTATTTAAAAAAACATTTACACTCGCCAATTTAGCTCTCAGCGTGAATGCGACGTGATTTTACCTTTGTTCCCTTTTACATCAAGGCAAAAACCTCAAGTAAAAGCCACTGAATGGACAGGGCTACATGTTGCTACTGGATAAACAAGTAATCTCAATGCCTGTGGCTTGTAATTGAATCAGGCTTTCAGAAGTACAAAGGTTGGTGTGTTTCAACACAATTCTGATGGACGCTTTATTGATCAGCCGTATTTTTGCACATCGCCGTCAAAAACCACCCAGATCCCTTTTGCTCACAGCTAAAATCAAATGCTGAAACCAGAAGTGAGTCATAAAAGTCATGTATTTGTCTGTCATAATGCATCTGCTATTTGCAAAGACTGTGCAATAATGTTAGTATGTGAATGTGCATAACTATTATTCATTTGGCTATATAAAACGTTTTAAAAGTTGGCAAGTAAAGCAAACCAACAAAAAAGTTTTTCCTTCTTTGCCTTAAAGGGGTGGTTGAGTATGATTTCACTTTTTTTAACTTTAGTTAGTGTGTAATGTTGCTGTTTGAGAGTAAACAACATCTGCAAAGTTACGACGCTCAAAGTTCAAAGCAAAGGGAGATATTTGCTTTTAAAGAAATCGCTTTTTAAGGACTACAACAAACGGCTGGTAGAGACTACACCACATTCCTCCCGGGTTAGTGACATCACCAACCCTAAAATTTACATAAACCCCGCTCCCGGAACACGATTTATAGATTATCAAGACAGAATATGCTAATCAATGACCAGAAGATAACTACACATAAGTTACATAAATTCATCAACTAACCATTCAGAAATGTTCTGTTGCTTCTACATGTTGTCACTTCTTCTCGAGTCTCTCCATCTTTGTCTGACTCCGGTTTGAACATAAAAGGCTAAAAGTTTTTGAAATTTTCAGTGCGTGTCTGTGTGAGGTAAAAGGACACAAGCTCTTGTAGCTCCGCCCCCTGTGCCGGGAGCAGCAGCTCATTTGCATTTAAAGGTACAGACACAAAAAAGGTGCGTTTTTGCTCACCCTCAAAAAGTGACAACTTTAACATGTTATATATAAATATCTGTGGGGTATTTTGAGCTAAAACTTCACACACACTCATTTTCAACTTCATTTTACATCTTGTGAAAAGGGCATTATACCACCCCTTTAAAACCCACAAAAAGCTTTAAAAGGATGTTGTTTACATCAAATTTCATGTAAAATCCTGTTACAACACAAATCCTGTTCTCAACAGCTTTTTGTATTACAGATAAATGAATGCATACACTCAAAATCATTATTATTCAAGTCTATCTTGAAAAGCGTTTCTGGGGAAAAGTTCAGTCTGAATGCACAATGAACGCTGAGTGTTGGGGCCTGAACTCATGAATATGCATGCCAATTGTTTGGCAATGAATGTAATATTACTACAGTAAATATTGTTAAATAAATAAGAACAGGCAGCAGCGAAACAACGTCGCACTCACGAGGTTCATCAAAGCCATAACACGCATCTTAATTAACAACTAAACCCACCGTCCCACCAGCACCGATGGCAGGGGAGAGAAGTGATCCGTCCCAACAAGTATTTCCTGTTGATAAGGCAATCCTAAAATGCAGTGCAAAAGGCAGTAAAATTGTGATAAATACAAAAATGTTGTTTAAAATAATAAAAACTACAATTTTACTCAATATATTTAGCTAATTACTTAGCCCATTTTAGCCCATTTACATATCTATTAATGTAGCATTTAAAAACATTTTGCTAACATTACCATTAAGTAGTGAAAACGTTGTTTCTGAATGTTCTCTGAAGGAAACATTCCATTTTATCATTCTGCGAACATTATGGAACGTTACATTTGAATGTTCTCGGAACATTCCGAAACAAGTCGTTACATTTAAAAAACATTCCAAGAACAAAAAAACATTCCATGAACAATGTATAAATAAAATGTTGGTGCTAAAGTTTTGAGAATATTATTAAAGACCAGAAAACAGAACAAGCGTTAAATTAACGTTACTGGAAGATTATTTGTTCATAACTTGAGAGAACGTTCCCTGTTAGCTGGGAGGCAGTCGACAGCACGGCAGCTCACTACATCTTCCAGTGCATATATTACACAACAGCATTATGCATGTAAGAGCCCTTCCTCTTTCACTCTGCCAAACACGACTGGAGGCACTTCATAGCTCTCAGAAATCTCCTGAGGTAAGACCACACCTGCAGGGTGGCCCTGATAAATCACCTCCCCAATGAAATGCATCTGAATTGCACCTGCAGTGCGCTGGGACCGTCGGAGGAATGGAAATCAGGGGGACTAACAGCTTGTGGCCGTCCTCTCACTGGGCATCCTAATGCTGTGGCGATTACCTAAACAGGAGATCTGACGGGGAACTCCATATGTCCCATTCAGAATCACTATGCGCTGGCATCAACGCCTGTTCACACTGTTATGCAGGCACTCTCAGTGGTGGAGAATCTCTCATAGCAAGTGTTTTCAGTGTCTAAACTTAACATCAGTGTATTTCAAATGTGCTGTTTAAAGTCTCATGAAACCCCCACCTCAGCACGGGTCAGTTTTCACCATCATTTTGAAAAGTATTCAAAATGTACCTCTTTAATTGAGCTCAACTGTTTATCAACTGTTTCATCCACTTACTAATGAGGAAAAGCACAAAATCTCCATCTACAACAATGCACAAGTATGCAAAGTAATGAGCCCTTTTTATTTGAACTCCGTTTCAAAAATACACACAAACGCGCTTTCAAATTTTTTGTAAGTTTGAGACTTCCACAACATTGATCTTTAGATAATTGGTCTGGTCGTTTGTGCTGCCAAGTGTCAGACTGCATCTACAGTCTCAGATGATCCACAGATCATAACTCAAGCAAATATACATTCGCAGCCAATGCTTCAGAAAAACGACAAAGGGATAAAAATGATGCACTGCTGATGTATAGGAATACTAGCACTCATCAATGTCGCATTAGTAACTATCTAATAATAAGAGTGTTTTGTAGGCCTTTAAATGCCATGACCTGTTCGCAAAAGAACATGCATTCCTGTTGAGACAAAACACAATGCATATTTACATGCACGGCACCCAAGACAACGTCTCTTCTAATCCTGTTTAAAGTGATTGCTTCCTGATATCAAAGTCTGGCAGCTGACATGGTGTTACAGAAAAAGATCTGCGCTTGCAATATGGGACATGCGTCATTTAGTGCGGATGGGTCGTTCGGCACAGCGTGTCTACATCAATCAGTCAAATCATGGTCAGCTAATGAGTGTGGAATAAACAGCAGTTTCATTAACATTGTGTCGTTATTTGGCACAGGACGGCCGTGAGTTGTTCCTATGACAACTACAATGAGCAGTCGGCCAGAAGTGTTATTTAGTCTGCTTATTAAACATGACCGTGTTAAAATCTATTGTTGTCAAGAGGCCACTTGAAGCTCAGTCTACAGACACGTATACACCTCTTTACGGGAGATCATTTATGCAATCCATTCCAACTCCTAGAGGCGTTGTTATTCTAGGAAAAGACTGCATTGTAAGAGGTTGTCACTGCTGAACTTTAGCTGTTTACATTCATAAATAATGACAGCGAAAGAGCCCCCTGGTTCGCTTAGTTTCCACCGACAGGCATAGCAAAATGCCGGAGTTTATTTCACTGTCGCATTTGGCCAGAAACATCATCTTTCTGCTGTACATTTAGACTACAATAGAGTTTGGGCGGTATCATTCTCCGGAATCATCCTGCCTTGAGATTCTTCCAGGCCACTCTCTGTCACACCATATTACAAACAACTGTAGTTTGAGTTATGTGAGGTCACCCGTGCTTATGAAGACCTTGTCTGCTTCATAGAACAACTGAAAAAAAAGTATTAGAAGTAAGCAGGCAGAAACTTATCCAAAGAGTGAACATACAAGAGAGGATACAACGGCCATGGATTGCCTCTTGTGCCATTTCTTGTGCCTTCTGGCTCCCAATCTAGATTGTTAACCACTACGCTATAATATAACCACCATTCACAACTACTACAGACTCTGGCCTCATTCCCAGGAACCTCAAACAGCCTCGTAATGCTGGCAAACGTGACGTAGACACATACGTCCCGACATTAGGGTCTGGTCTCGATTGTATTTTCCAATGCCCAACTCTAATTGTTAACAACACACTACGCCCAATTTCCAGGCAAAGTTAGGCCTCTTATGTGAACCTGCTAACAGCCTCATAATGATGCCAAATATGAGATACATCTGCCATGATGACCCCAACTATTTTGTTTAACTTGGATAATATATGGGCTAGTCTCAATTTTTGGTTTTCACTAACGCTATCTCATCCCGATTCGTACGTATTTTACAAGGTGGCTAATTCGTACAAATTCGTACGACCTCACTTGTGATTTGTCTAAACCCAAGGTTTAGGGGCGGGGTCAGGGTTAGGTCATTCGTATTAATTCATACGATTTGGGCAACTCGTAGAATACGTACGATTGAGCAAAAATCATACGAATACGTACGAGTGAGGTCATACGAAATAGCCACCTTGTAAAATAAGTACGAATTGAGATCGGGCTTGTTTTTACCTACTCCCTTTCAACGCCTCGCCCAGATTGTTAACCACTACATTACACTACGATGAATATTCACAACAGCTACAGACTCTGTCCCATTCCCATTCCCAGGCTAGGACCTCTTATGTGGCCCTGCTTACCTCAAATATCATACTTTTGGCAAACATGATGGAGACACATCTGCCGTAATGACCCCAATAATTTGATCAAACTCGGCAAATACTGGCTGGTCTAAATTGTAGGTTTCGACCTACACCTTTTAACCACTACACTGGACTATAACCATCATTCACCACAGTTACAGACTACACCCCACTCCCAGGCCCCAGAAAGGCAAGGTTAGGCCTCTTATGCGACCCTGCTTACCTTAAACACCTTCATAATGTTGGCAAACATGATGAAGACATAATGACCCAAGTATTTGTCAAACTTGGCAAATATGTTCTGATCTTGAAAGGTTTAAGTCGACTCTCGGTCCAGATTATTTCTCATTACACTATACTATACTATGACTACAATTCATAAAAGCTGCAGGATACTACCCACTCCCACACCTCAGAAAAGCACGATTAGATCCTTGGGAATTATGTCTTGACATCTGTCATCGACAACAACTACAGTTTGCTTCCCTCTCCCAATCCACATGAGAACAAGGTGAGCTTAACTCACCTTAAAGAGCCTCAAGATGTTGGCGACCATGATGGAGACCGAGCTGGCGGCTGCACCAATGACTCCGACGATTTTGTCGGGTTTGGCAAATATGGGCTGGTCTCCATTAGCACAGCGTACATCCGAGCCGTCGCGCTCAATGAGAGCTTGTACAAAGGTGAGCGACTGCTCCAGGGCGTAGGTGTCCCGTGAGCAGGTGTCCAGGATTCGGGCGCCCAGCGTCACGTTGGGTAGCAGCTCTGGGTCTTTGTTGATAAGGTCGATGGCAAACAGCATTGCCTCCAGTCTGTGAATACCCTTCTCCTTCTTTAACTCTCCGCAGGGAACGCCACGCTCACCCCGGGAGTGAACCGGGAACAGGCCACCCAGGATGATGTCCCCATCCAGGCGGATAGAGTGGGCGTATTCAATGGGTGGCGTCTCCAACTTTTGGAGAGAGACTGGTAACCAGTAGCAGAGGAAGAAGAGGAGCTGGTACTGAGTCCGAATTAAGCGTACAAGATCCATATCCACAGGGATGTTGGGGTCAGTGTGAGAAAGTGTAGGGTTTAATTTCCAGGTAATGGGATTGAGGACTAACGGGGAAGCAGGTGGACAGGAACATCCATTCCCATTTCAGAGCTGAAGTCGAGCATCTTGATCATTTAGGCCACGGGAACGTCTCACGGGGGCACGAACGCCTGGTGTGCATGTCATGTGACAGGAAGCAGAAGATGCGAAAGACGTCAGTGCCTCCGAAACTCTCACATCTTCAGAAGCATCTAAATAAAAGTAAACATTGTGTGAGTGGCTGCACAAAGAGAAATCAAACATGAATCAGACACGAGCAACAAAGCAAACTCACGGACATCTTGACAGAAAGGAAATTACAACACAGTCATTTGGAGCTCAGTGTGGTCTTTCATTTCTGCCTCATTGAATAAACAACAAAATCAAAGCCTCTTCCCTCACATTTGCATAGGCAACCAAAGACATTTCGCAGCGAGAGGAAATGTGTCTATTTGCGGACAATAGAGCTGTCGGGTTGATTTTTACACTTCAGCTTGTGGATTAAATAGTAATCAAGGTGAGTTATGACAGATAGATCTTTTGTCAGGATGCACATATTTAGACATTTGGGGAAATGGAAATATTCAGCAATTATTTTGATGTTAATGTTTAATTATATTATAAACTAAAACATTTTTTCTTTAAATCATTTTGATTAATAATAATATCAGTACAGTCATTGTGTGTTCTTAAAAAATTTGGGGTGATTTCAAAAAGAAAGTATACACACACACACACACACACACACACACACACACACACAGTCAAACCAAAAATTCTTCAGACACCTTGCTATCCTAACTTACATAAATTAACTATAGTGTCCTGCTGCACCCACTAGTAAAAAAAAAAAAATATATATATATATATATATATATAAAAAATGATATATGGTGTCTGAATAATTTTTGGTTTGACTGTATATATACACCACACTGGGCTCCAAAACCAAGGTAGTTCATTTACACTTTTGTTGGCACACACCAGGCACCTAAACCATTTCAGAGAGTCGAGACAGAGAGAGCCTCTCCTGAAACACCTCCACATCTCCACTAGAATGGAGAGCCATCGTTTGATTACGCGCAGTTACGCACAGCCTCGCGCTGAGAGAGAGAGAGAGAGAGAGAGAGAGAGAGAGAGAGAGAGAGAGAGAGAGAGAGAGAGAGAGAGAGAGAGAGAGACACACACTGCTCAATCTGCCGCCTCCGTGCGCCACGAGCATCACTCCACAAGTCCACTGCACACTTCTCAATGAGACTGTGCTCTCCTGGTGAGCCACTAATCCCACTGAAATCCCACACACTAACCCAGACACTGTGGAAAGATCCCCTCATTATTCCTGGATCTTACTGTGAACTTTAGATTACCTTCAAGACAACATTCGAGATGTTCTGTTTTAGAACAATGACTATCTGTTCTAATTGCTTCTCTTCTTCTGACTCTGTATTCTATTCTATTTTCTGTTCTGTTCTGTTCTATCCTATATGCTCTGTTCTTCTTCTCCAGTCATCTTTGGGGAAGACCAGTGCGCATTCGCTTGAAAACGCATTTGCATATACGACGGTCTATGCATAATTGGATTTGTTTCAGCCTAATATTCTTCTAGTTTGCACGAATGAATCTCTATATGGGCGTTCAGGTCTTCCCTCTCTTCTGTGGTTTTCTCTAGACACAGATGGAGTTATTACCCTGGCAGTCGCAGTGTGTCCCATTTCTCTTTTTAATTTACACGAATCAGTATGTGTCAAGCAGAACCATCCTCTGCTGGAGATGCCATTATATTTCCACCAGGAGAACCTGTCTCGTGGGAATCCAGAGCTCTCTCAACTGTAGTTAAATTTTTTTTTTAAAAATACAATCGCGTGCAATTGAGAGTTTTGAGTCTGTTAATGCAGAAAGACACGAGACGTTATAAAATTCACATTAAGCACGCACATTTCTGATTCATTTCTGAATTTATAACAAACATCATGTGTATGAATCAGGATGCATGCGTGTGCATTTACGCACATTCCTTCGATGCAATGCAATGATTCACACACTGTCTAATCAACACAGCCTCTGCATTCTCCATCATTTCAATATATACATCCAATGTCTCAATAAAAGCGCAACTATTGCGTCTAAAACAAGAAAGTGCTGTGAAGTGACCACTGTCATCTTAAAATCACATGAGCTGAACAGAAACAACTGCAACATTCCTGTAGGTCTCAGTAACACAATAAAACACAAGTTATCTATTTGATCACTGACAGTTTTCGCGCTCAAAAGATTCCAAACATTCCAAACAAAAGAACGAGCAGGTCATATTTTCTCCGAGATTATTCTACTTGCAGTATGATAGCAGTGTTTTAAAACATACTAAGATGGAAGTGCGGTAGATGTGAGATCTTACCTTCTTTCTGCCCTCAGATGTTGGTTTGTGGTGCTGAAATGAACAGCGCATCACCAAAATCCTCCTAGTGAATGTGCCTCTCTCTCTCTCTCTCTCTCTCTCTCTCTCTCTCTCTCTCTCTCTCTCTCTCTCTCTCTCTCTCTCTCTCTCTCATCACATGCAGTCTTAAATGAAGCATGCTCTCATTTCAGAAGGAAAATGCACAGGATGGTTTCCTCGGAACGATTAAGGAAACACCCACTCTTGTGCACACACACACACACACACACACACACACACACACACACAAAAAATGTATGCAGAAGTGTAGAAATAGTTGAAGAAAGGAGAGAATAAATGCAGGAATGTGAAGAAAGATTCTAACGTTATTTGGGATTTCGCGATGCAGATTTGACTTGAAATAAATATAATTTCTATCTACAGAAACTGCATTAACACGCATTTCAGTTTTTAAGTGTCAATATTATGATGTCTGGTGTCATTATTTTGGGATGTACTCTAAATTACCCTAGTGCAATGTATTGATTTAACGAGTGTGAATGCAAACAAGTAGCCTAGTTTCAAACTCTCTTCAGCATGCAAAGGTCTATAGGCTATTTATTTACTCAGTCGTTATTTTGATCACAGCTACAACTAACCAAAGCCACATCTGAATAAATTGAACTTGCATTTCCAAACAGGAATATATATATATTTATCAAAAAATATGGGGAATGTCAGCTTTGGTTGCCTTATCCTTCAACAGCTGGTTTATAAACAGTGCACTATTGCCCTCTAGTGGTCTCAAACACACTTGCTCACTCGTGATTCCCAAACTACTACCTCAAATATTCACTACTGCACTCTTCGGGATTTAAAATAATCTTTTAGCCTTTCTATAATCAATAATACATGTATATACATATATAGAATGAGAGTGAAGTGTTAGGCTAATTTTAATTAAAAAATAATCCTGTTACATGAGAATGCAAAATGCCTTTATACTTCACTCAAAACTTATTTTTTCATTATTTGAGACAAAGAAAGAAAGAAAAAAACAATGCATATGCAAATTTTCTCTGTTTATTGTTCATCAATACAAAGAAAACAGAAAAAAAAAATTTAAAAAATGAGAAATAACACTTCTACCAACTTCTATCCGTCAAGTCTCCGGAAGGTTAAACAAAGAATCTACAGATATGCACAGTGAATGCATCCGAAGACCTGTTCACATATTATAATTTTTTCAAATGTGAACAGACAAATGAAGAGCGTAAAATAACATAAGAAGAATCTAAAACTGATATCAGACGAATTAATGAGAGAACTGCAGGAGGACACAACTAAACAGATCTCCTGTTCACCTGCAGTTCACACAAGCACAACTGCTCGTCTTCCCCAGAGCGTGTGTGTGTGTGTGTGTGTGTGTTCAAGCACAAAACATCCCGTTCCCTTAATATAACTGAGGCGGAGTCCGAGTTCATGCCGTTCCAGTGGTCTTCAGTGTCCAGTGATGGAGAAGAAGCACATCCAGACCTCATCACTGAATACCAATGAGCCTGATGGGAGTCGATCGCCAGCGTTCAGCGGCCGAGTTCAACAAGAGCATGTGTGTCTTGAAGCTCCGCCTGAGGCCGATTCTCTACAACTGGACCCTGGAACAATCGTCAGGCCGTTTTCGGACGGATATGTCTAATCTTGCTGATGTCCACAGGGGAATAGAAAGCATATATATATATATTTCCTCTTACATTCGAGAGTGGTAAACAGATACCAGAGCACAGCTGAGAATACTGTACCGTTACATTCACCAATATGTGTGTGTGGGACGACGGGAAAGCCCAAACACACATTTCCGAGGGTTTCTTATACCCTGTTAACTGTTTAAAGTCTTGTTTTGTACAGGACTGGGCTTTTCTTTGTCACTTCCACTGTCCAGTGTGTCTTTCCACCGTCGCTGCCAGAAGTCCAGGTCGCTGTCAGAAAATATCTAATAAAGAGAGACAAAAAGGAGGAAAGTTAGAGAGAGATACCAAAACAGAATGATAGAAAGTTATCATGATGTCTCAGAAATGTACCATGGTAAAACCAGATTTGTATGGGCATGTACTATAGTAATATCATGAAATTTGAAGTGTCTTGGGGTTCCTTGTAAGTTACATCATGGTCAGTTAAACGACACTTTAAAATATTTGTATTATTATTATTAAGTAATATTTTATCATTATTATTATATATAGTAGCCGAAATACTAAATATTAAATTATATAAGTCCTATACTATTTTGTCTGAATACATTTTTTTTTTTTAAATACAAGTTTATAAATTCTAGAAGTGAATTTAGGCATCATAACACTATAATGTACAGAATTAAAAACAAAATCATATTCATTTTGAGATTTTCGAAAGATTATACTTAAGTGTTATTTAATTATTGTTCCTTTCCCCTTTTCTAATACTCACTTTAAGTTAATCTAAATATAAGAGAGGGACAATCAAAATGAAATATTGAACAATACTGATTAATTAAATAATGTAATGTAATGTAATGTAATGTAATATAATATAATATAATATAATATAATAAGTGTTGGTGTAATGCATTACTAAATAGTTAATTACAGTAATTGATTTTCTCTTGAAAAGTAAAGTAATGGATTACTCTTCATTTTTCAGTAATTTAATTCTAGTTACTTCTGATGTAATTGCATTAAATATTGTATAGACTAGAACAATTCTATATAAAACACATTTAATTGACAGTTTCATCTCTATCCTTGTATTGTTCAACTGGCCGAGATTGATATGGGATTTAGTAATAATTAAAGAAATACTTTTTAGAGCGAGTAATTGGTACAGTAACTTTTTGAAGATGTAATTAGTAGTTAGTAATTAATTACATTTTATAGTAACTTACCAAACACTGAATTTAATATTAATTAATTAATAATAATAATAAAAAAAAAATATATATATATATATATATAAATAAAATAAAATATAATATAATATTGCACTAAAGGCTAAATGCTTAAGTAACTAGTTTATTGCTTAAGTAACCAGTTTATTAAGTAATTAGTTTATCGTTTAAGTAACTATAGTTTATCGTTTAAGTAACTATAGTTTATTGCTTAAGTAACTATAGTTTATTGCTTAAGTAACTATAGTTTATTGCTTAAGTAACTATAGTTTATTGCGTAAGGTACCAGTTTATTGCGTAAGTAACTCTGCCACATGTGGACTGGGAGCAGCTGGTAATCCAGCCTTCATGTGTTTTCCTGTTAGATGTAACTTACTGCAACCCAGAGACAAACACCAGGACTGAGACCCAAAGGAACAAGTGAAATGCTAACTGTCAGAGTGACATATGGACTTCCACCACGGGGAGAAAATGGAGCATTAACGGGGAGAAAAGCAAGTCAAGAATGGTCATGGATACCCAAGGCAACCCCGTCACCCTTATTTGATGATCAGAGAGCTTCTCTTGTCTCTCGGGTCCTGTGACAGAGTGTTGAGATTAATACGAGTCCTGTTTCCAAGGACACGGGTGAGTTATCTTAATTGCTTCTTAAAGAAGCCCCCCTCACGGCTCTTTAAACCTCGAGGTGAGACCGGGCCGGCCTGATTTCCGGGGCCTTGCAGTGGCATCCATGCTTCATTCTCCCGTGCTGGAAGTCCACCCTGGGAGTTCTCTTATTCATTAGCAGCAAGGCTGCAGTAACAATCCGCCAATCAAAGCACAATTCCTCTCTCCACACACACCGTCTCCTTCACCATTGAAGTTCAGAGGCAGAACGAACACATGCTAGCACAGGACACAACTACACACACACTAGTGAGCTTCCTACCTAGACAACTCCTGATTTTGCATCCGGATTGAGCCTAAATTTTGGCAGCATATTACTACTACCTTCTGAGATGTTTTGGCCAAATTCAAGGGTAGAATTGCATGCATTTTTGTCAAGTATGCACTTGCAAAATGCAATGCAATTAAGTGATCTGCCTTTTGAGATGTTCTGGCCAAATTTGAAAGCAGAATTGCACGCATTTTTTGTCAAGAATGCCGTTTCAAAATCCATTGCGATGAGGTGATCGGCCTTCTTAGATGCTTTGGCCAAATTCAAAGGTATGAACTTCAAAAGGTATGAAATTCAAAGGCATGAACTTCTAATCAAGTATGCAATTGCAGAATGCATTGCGATGAAGTGGTCAGCCTTCTTAGATCTTTTAGCCAAATTTGAAATGCACGTATTTTTTTTACAAGAATGCAATGAGGTCATTAGGCCAATCAGCTCATTGCATTCTTGTCAAAAAATGCATGCAATTCTGCTTTCAAATTTGGCTAAAGATGTTTGACTCTGAGATGTTTTAGCCAAATTCAAAGGTGAAATTGCATGCTTTTTATTTATTTATTTTTGGTCAAGAATGTAATTTTAGAAACCATTGCAAGAGCTATGTAAAAAAAAAAAAAAAATTTAAATACAAAGTTGGTGCACAAAGCAACAAGAAATACTTGTATTTTATTCAATAACTTAAAGGAACACTCCACCGTTTTTTGAAATAGGGCTTATTCACCTTCTTTCCTACATTTAGATAGGTGGGCAAATGCATTTTTGTCTCAGTGCATGCATTGTTTTAGTTTGACAGGGTCGGCACTAGCTTAGCTTAGCATAATGAATGGAATCCTTTGTTGCCAGCTAGCATGTCCTGAGTAAAAGTGATATAAAAAATATAAAAAACCCACCTAATTACTTCTTGTGGCCTGCGTATTCACAACAAGTACAAATAGCGATGCAGATTAACACTAGACGATTTCCTATGCAGATATTGACTTGGGACTATATTAGGGGGAAGCACAGGTGAAGCACTGCTACTTGGGCGCAGAGATATCACGCCCAAGTAGCAGTGCTTCGCCTGTGCTTCCCCCTAATATAGTCCTTAATATATAAGTCAATATCTGCCTAGGAAATCGCCTAGTGTTAATCTGCATCACTATTTGTACTTGTTGTGAATACGCAGGCCACAAGAAGTAATTAGGTGGGTTTTTAAAAAAATTTATATCACTTTTACTCAGGACATGCTAGCTGGCAACAAAGGATTCCATTCATTGTGCTAAGCTAAGCTAGCGCCGACCCTGTCAAACTAAAACAATGCATGCACTGAGACAAAAATGCATTTGCCCACCTATCTAAATGTAGGAAAGAAAGTGAATAAGCCCTATTTCAAAAAACAGTGGAGTGTTCCTTTAAAGTATTGTGAAATATAACCTGCTGTTTGTGTAGACATGTTGACTCTTTAGGAGATACACTCACCAAAGCATGACCTTCGATCTTGTTCTGATCCCTGCGCTCCTTGCTGTGGTTTTGAGATGGCTTCTCTTGTGCAGCCCTAGATACCGTGCCTTTTTAAAGCTCTGTCCACAGATGTTGCACACGTGCAGAGATTTCTTATTCACACTCCCTTTGGGGCTACCGGCCTTCACTTTTTTGCTATTGGTTCCTTTCCCAGTCTTCAAGGTCTTGCGCATTACTCCAGGTGCTTTCAGGTTCCTGCGTGTCGGATATGGTGAAGTGTGGTTGTGCTGGACTTTCACTTCATCTTGACCTTGATCTTTCGCGTCTTCTTTGTTCAACACGACCTCCGCCGGCTTCTTGACGGCGTAGCTCTCCAGTGACGACGAGATCCGGCAGATGTAGGAGGACTTCTTCTTGTGGAAGTCCGAGAGGTGGCGAAGCACGTCTCTTTTGCGGCGCGTCTTGTAACGGCAGAGCGGACAACTGTAAAACTTCACGAAGAAGTCCGTGCCGTTGTCCGTGTGGAGCTCGATGTGTTTCTCCAGGTTTTGCACGGAGCTGAACGAACGTTTGCAGAGCTTGCAGAAGCGCGACTTGAAGTCGAAGCCCACGGAGAATTCGGCTTTGGATGGCACCTTGTCCTCTTTAGGGCTCTTCTGGCTCTGGGAGTTACAGGAGGAGCCGGGACTGTCTGGAGCTTTCCCGTTGACCATTTTCTTGGATTCGGACGTGGGATCAGTAGAGTTGGTCGAGGAGCCGGAGGATATAATCTTGTGAACAGTTTGCAGGTGTCTCTTAAGGTGACCTCGAACCCTGTATGTCCTATTGCAGAGGAGGCATCTGCAGGAGTCCGAGTCTTCTTCCATTGGCTCATCCTGATGCTCCATGTTTTCCTCTGCATCTTCCTCTCCTTTGTCCATGTTCTCTCTTTCATCTTCGTCATCAATGCAGTTCTTCTCCGCTTCATCTAACCGGACCTGGCCGTCGGATGGGTCGTGTCTCCAGCTCTCTGTGGTCGTGTGGTTGGGACTCTGGGATGAAGGTGGGAGGTCGTCTTCTTTCGACAGGTACTGGTACACGGCATTCTGGTTGCTGGCAATCGGCTCGAATTTCAGAACGTATTCCTCTTTATCCGAGCAGGAGTAGATGGCTTCAATAAGTTCTTTCATGCTTTTTTTGTCATCTCCAGAGGGGTCTAGAAGACAAACCGGAACTAGATGTTAGTTAACGGGATCGTATCATGGAAAACACTTTTTTGATATTAACCCTTTAAAACCTGATGTGTCGTCGACGACACAGCCAACCAAGCTGTATTCATGTCACTGTAACTCTTCAACCGTTTGCATTATCAAAATAATTCAAATAGTTCCTGAAAGTAGACATCATGCGCTTTTCACCAATATACGGCTTATTATGGTAATGTCATGCTTTCCGTCTGCAAATGACAGCAGCGCGGGATAGAAGGATTTGAACAGAGAGATACGAGAGCGGCAGGTTAGAGTGTTTTGGATTGCATAAAATAATAAAAGAAATGAACAAATACATGGCGAAAGAAGTGTTAGACAGCAGAAGAGGGGATTGGGATGATTTTTAATGAAACTTGGGAGGCGGATGGCCGTTACTCTTTCACGTATCTTAGCATGTGGTGTGTGCATGTGTATGTGTGCGTGCCTATGAATGCGTGCATTTGTATGTGTGTGTGTATGAAAAAAAGTGTCCTGAATGAAAACTGTGCAACCCAATGTCACAAAAAAGACATGCATATATGTATTATAGTTCATTTTTCAACTTTAAAGTGTTAGTTCCTTTCGTTCATGATTTTTTCAGTTTTTTTCCTAAATAAAAATCAGTAAATTTATTCTCGTTTTTTTTTATTTTTGTCTATTTAAATTCTATTTACAAACTCACCACACACAATAATGGTCAATAACTGTAATTTGTTGAAAGCTTATCTTTTTCTGAAAAAGATGACACCTTGCACATGAAGATAGCACATTGTTTTAGAATTTTACAGTCAAAAAAATCCAATTATGTGAAAAACACCTATTTTAGCTTCAGGTTCTAAAGGGTTAAAGAGCACCATTTAGAAATACTATAACACTAGATACCTCAAGCCATTTCAAACTAATCTGCAAAAATGAGTTCAGACATCAAATTCAGTTATAACATCACAACCAGGGTAAGTAATTAACTTTTCTATTAAATTGTAATTGATTTTCAGGGGCATTTAAAAAAAAAAATGTTGTAAGATAAGATAACATTATTAAACGTATTAGAGTTGTCTTTTATGTCAAATTCTTATTTTTATTCAGCTGATTCAATTCATCAGAACATGATGTAACCAATAAAAACTAACAACATCAACAAACGCAACAGAAGCTGATGTTTACTGAGGCTATATTCTGTTCAAAGGCGGAATAATTGCATAATGTTATGAGATTAGTGTCATTTTAAAATGCCTACTTTTTCAAAATAATTAGAAAACAGGAACTAAATGTAATGCCTTTTCATTAATTTTCACTTTTTCTTTAATCACGACGGTAGCTATCAATTTAGATTAATTGTGTAATAAATTTTTGTTCAGTTTGATGACCCTTATCACAACCATAACAGGATCAACGGGATACAGTAATGCATCTTGACACACCCTGATTAATGGCGGTGTAAAATGTGTTAGTAAATGCATAGTTAAAACAATCAAATTTGCATATAGAAGTCTTTCTTAAAAGTACAGTAGCACAAACACTAAATAAGATGTTGCACAATTAGATGCTGGAAAGTAAACAGAACGGGCAGAATCAATGTCACCAAAACATAATTACGTTTTATTTCCATAAGCCAATGAAAAAATATCACGGCAAACTCAACGCTGGTCTTTTGGAATTGAAAAGGCGATGTTATACTAACCATCAGGTTCAGGCATTCGAGTGAAACAATAGATTTCCTTGTGCTTGATCAGATTGGGAAGGCCACGGAAGAGACTGCGGCAGAGTTTGCACTCAAAGATTGTGTCCACCTCTTTCAGGAGAATGTGTTTGAGCTGTGCAGTGCCTGCAAATAACCACAAGAGGGCAGTGATAGGAGTCAGTGAGATTCTGTGCCGGTGCTCCACATACTGTACATTTCATTATAATGGATTGTTTTACTACGATTATAAAGAGATGAAATAGAGGTGAGGTAACACACAGCACCTGTGCGGAAACATTCAATGATCTGATGGATGCCAGATTTGGATGTGAGCAGCTGTGTTTGTAGCAGAGCCGGATCTCCAGGTTCTGTGGAATAAACTGCAACAGAAAAACAGAGTATTCTTACACTGTGTCCTAAGCAGACGCGGCGATGCGATAAGATTCCAGCGACAAATAATTTGTCTGTCCACACCATCGCTACTGCGCAGACTCAAGTTCCAAGATGTCAGCGCCATATCGGGACACTGGCGGCACCAATGGAAGAGAGGGAAGGGGCGTCGTCCATCTTTTTTTACAGTCTATGCTTGATACCTTTGGCGTCTACACTACAAAAGCAATGCGTTTTCGACTACCTCTGGAAGTGGTCAAAAGTAGACAAGCTCAAAAAGTTTTAGACCCCCGTTTACACCTGTATTTAGCGTCGTCCACTTGTGATTTGATCATGCTGACCAAAAACACATCTTAATACCCAGGGCCGGTTTCACAAAGATAGACTTTGACTATGGCTTAGATATAGTAGATAGTCAAGACTTCAGATAGACATCTAAATCAGACCGTTGCACAAAGCACTTAAGACTCTGACTATCTTAAGGAGGACTACACTGCAATGCATTCTGGGTAAAATAAGACACTTTTCAAAACAAAAAACATGGCGGATCGAGTAAGCGCATTCAGCCGCTCAGTGCAGTTTACCCCAGCGGATAATATGTGTGTGTTGGAGGAGTATAACAGTTACAAGGACATTTTACTTGGGGAATTTAGCGGAGAATGTAGTAACAAGAAGAAATGTTTAAATGATGAGCCATTTCCCCTTTTCTTTTGGCTGTTTGTAATGTAACTGATTGTTACTGCTGGTTGCCAAGGTAACAGAGTCTTAGACCTAAGTTAGCCTGGGGGGGGGTTAGGTGTCTAATTTTTTTGGTCTAAATTAAGTCAGTCTTTATTTTTGTGAAACAGTCTAACTTGCATTAGCCTAGTCTATGAGCACATTATAGACTTGTCTAACACTATAGACCGGTCTAAAATAGCTTTGTGAAACCGGCCCCAGGTGTAAACGGGGAAAAGAAAGGAAAGTGTGATGCAAATGAAAGACATCCTTCCTTTGCATCACAGAAAACATCCAGTGAATCAAGTGCCTCGGTTATAATACTGCCTCTCTCTCTTATTAACACTTATGACAGTCTGTCAGGCTGAATCTCTTTAAATAATTCTCCCCAGACAAACTCATTATTCAGAAATGATGATCTGAAGTCGAGTTTGCTGAGCGTATGCCAGTATGTTTTGGATGGCAGATCTCACTGATATGAATCATATCCATTCAGAGGTTCAGCTTGTGCTTCCTAAATGAGACTTTATTAAAGTTTGCATTATTGATGGCGGCTGCCTGCGACTGTCTAGATGAGTATTTTTGCGAAAGCGTCTGGCTCTGAAACAAAAGCCTTGATTTAACACGCATTTTTTCCACTGGATAAATCGGATCATATCTCTTACGTTTGCCAATGTTTCAAGGTTGTGATTAATGAAGCGCTAGTTTGTGGAGAACATTACAGAAAATACTTGTATTAGTGGAGTTTGCAAATAACACTAGTATTATTATTGCTCAAACTTAAAAGGAGTGGTATAATGGCCTTTTCACAAGATGTAAAATAAGTCTTTATTGTCCACAGAGTGTGTATGTGAAGTTTTAGCTCAAAATACCCCACACATGTTAAAATTTTCACTTTTTGAGGGTGAGCAAAAACGCACCGTTTTGTGTGTTCCTTTAAATGCAAATGAGCTGCTGCTCCCGGCACAGAGTGCGGAGCTATAAGAGCTCGTGTCCTTTTACCTCACACAGACACACACTGAAAATTTCAGAAACTTTTAGCCTTTTATGTTCAAACCAAAGTCAGAAAGATGGAGAGACTCAAGAAGAAGTGACAACATGTAGAAGCAACAGGACATTTCTAAATGTTTAGTTGATGATTTATGTAGCTTATGTGTAGTTATCTTCAAGTAATTGATTAGCATATATTCTGTCCAAGCGGCAACCTCCCTGTCTCTCTCTTGAAACCAACACGGAAGTGAATTAAACGGCAATTCATCCAC
>CM038629.1:44208182-44238182 GCA_021554675.1 Leuciscus idus | reverse complement strand
ATATATATAAATGTAAAAATATATTAGCAAATGGTTTTCATTTAAGTGATTAATTATATTTGTGAAAATATTATATACTTGTGTATTTTGCATGGTACATTTCGAAGGGGAACACTTGTGTTCGTTAGGAAGCCGGTTTGGATAACAGCACGTATTAAATCAATGTCAGTTTTATGTAACTATAATTATTAAATTGCATGTATAATGCTGAATGCATGTTTATTAAATGTAATTACGGTTTACCAGTCTATATGCAGTGCCCTTTATAATGCATGTTGTTTATAATGATTGCAACTATAATTTATGTTTGTTTCATTCCTGTTCTGAACAGCAAAACATTAAAGGATTTCTGGTGGAATTAAAATACATGTTCATGATGTTTTGTTTTATTAGCTTGAATTTTACATTATTTCTAAATTGACTGACACATCTGACACATTTCGGTAGTATATGTAGATCCTACACAAACACACTCACTAACAGTAAACCCTCAGACTGAAGCCAGAGCCATCAAACACACTGTTATTGAAATGTGGCAGCAACTGACAGTGTAATGTTATAAGATGAGTGCTTTTTAATGGCTAGATGATTTCAAACTACTTATACGGATAAACCGCTGGTCTAATATAACTAGCTAAATGGAAACAAACAAACAAAAGTCCCCACACATGTGAAAATAAGAAAAAGAACAACAGAACTGGAATTTCTTTCAAATACATGTGGATAAATTTAAAGTGGAGTGTTTAATCTGTTCTTTTCCTCATTATGAAAGTGAATATTGATCATGATTTTCAGTTAATCAATTCCGGTCAGTTTCTCAAACAAAGCTGTGCAACACGAGAAGGCTTGGACTACAACAAACAAATCATACACACTACATTTATGATGTTTTGTGGTGCTCTTTTTGTCATTTTTTGGAGCTCAAAAGCCACTTTCACTGTGTGTGTAAAAGAGCAGCAAGAACATTCTGCTAAACATCTACTTTTGTGTTCCACTGAAAAAAAACGAACGTCATACAGGTTTGGTTTCTCTAAGTGTCGCCCTCTGCTGGAGCCTGGATGAAAAACAACAACAAATACTCTCAGTCTTGACAAGAACTGTAGGTTGATACTTAAAAAGTAAATAAAAGCCACTTTTTAAACACACATAGATAGATAGATAGATAGATAGATAGATAGATAGATAGATAGATAGATAGATAGATAGATAGATAGATAGATAGATAGATAGATAGATAGATAGATAGATAGATAGATAGATAGATAGATAGATAGATAGATAGATAGATAGATAGATAGATAGATAGATAGATAGATAGATAGATAGATAGATAGATAGATAGATAGATAGATAGATTAGATAGATAGATAGATAGATAGATAGATAGATAGATAGATAGATAGACTTATGATCATTGTATAACAAATTCACTTATCCTAAGAATCACACTTTTTCCTAAGAAAAAATAAAATAAAAAATCATTTTGTATTTCAATGAAAATTCAATAAAGATCATACCAAACTTAGTACTTTATGAAACAACTGAAAAAAATAAAATAAAATCTAATATCAAATTTCACTGGCAGCTAACTTATCAATCGATTTCTGCATTAAACGTTGATGCTTAATTAAATATTTTGATATATGTTTTTTAATAATAGGCCATTAACACAGTCCGTGTGTCGTCACATCCGGCTCCGATTAGCAGTGTAAAGAAATGTTCAATCATTGCACTCAAACATGGAGGATATGACTCGTTTAAGATGATCATAATCGTCTATGGGCTGGAAATATTCCTTTATTTAAACAACTTCAAACTGATGTAATTATTGATGATTGCATCGTAAAGTAAGTGCATGGAAAAAATTATTGTATACATTGCGAACATTATTGTATAATATAAGATGATTTCCCCAAACCTTTAATCCTCCCAAAATAGACTTTAGTCATATTTCATATTTTAAACTTTGTCTAATTCTAATGTTCTTTAATGCAATTTGTTGTTTGTATCGTATTCTTTCAGTTCTGTAATAAAATAAGGTGATCAACTGTGAGATATTGCGCATACACGTACGAAATATGCGTCTGAATACTATGACACCTTTTTCACAATACTCAATTAATGATTGTAAACTGAAGTTGGTGTCTTTAGAAGAGGTATCTGTTCTAAATGTAACATAAATATAACACAACAATCCCATACTATGGGTAACACATTACAAGTTAGTTATGTAATCAGATTACTTTTTCAAGTAACTAGTAATGCATTTACTACTAAATATCTGAGTTATGTTTTTAAATAAGTAACTCGAGTTACGTTGTTTTCCCATGTATTGACTGACAGCTCTCCTGTCCGCATGTTGAGAGGAATCGTGAGTAAAATGTGTGTGAACATGATGGTTATTGTAGATCTATATGAGAACAGGCATTTACTCTTCTCACTTGCACAAAAACAGATTCAGTATTCCTCAAAATAAACAAAAACAGTGAAACAAAGTCAGAATAATGCAAACCTGGAATAATTAAATGTTAAATAACACAAATATGTATTTAATCTCACTTTATTAACTAGTGTCTTTGCTGCTGACCTTCGATGATACAATTTGACCAAACTAATAAGCAAAAATTACTTTAGATAAACATCACATTTGTGTTTCACTATATTGTGAAATTTTCTCCAACACTGGTCATTAATTCACGTTACATCTGCCTTTTCACTAACATGTTCAGCCAAAATCTCCAGAAGACTGCCAGTCCGAAAAGTTGTTCTGCATTACTGTACTTAATATTATCTAATACTTATACTTAAGTATTATCTATCTTGGAGAATGTACTGTACTTTAGTGCTATAGAAAATGTACACTTGGTATCTTGCATTTACAGGCAATACACAAGTCAGAAAACAGCAGACAATCACTTTATGAACATCTGTCTTCAAATGTCAAACACCAATAAAATCAAGTTCTAGTGGGTTTAATGCGGTTTTCGTGTACCAGTTTCAGATAAACAACTGGTGAGACAACCCCACATACTAGGACATTCAGAAACTGTTGCTTTGCAAAAGCTTGTATTGCATTAAACTAAGTTCAAAATTACTAAGTAGAAACGTTTTGCATGTTTTTGGCCGGATACTTTGACTTCGGTTTGAGTACAAATGTTGTCACGCTATCCAAACGACCACTTCAACATATTTTATCAGCATTTTTAAAACCTCATCCACAATCTGAAACTACCAAAGTTCACACTGACGAGCCAGACACAAGGAAGAACCACGTACAACGCGTTTTTAAACCCACAAAGGACGATTTACGCATATGAAAAAGCATAAAAACGTAATCAAACACGGAAAATAAACTTTCCAGCACATCAACATCCAGCCGCGCGGAACCGAACCTCAGGCACGCGCTGCGCTTTGCTCGTCATTGCGCGCGGCGCTGGAGAGCCTCGCGCCATTGCGCGCGCTCTCCTGACTCACACATGACAAATATCACAACAAAACGCAAATCGTGTTGCTAACAACAGTCATCCGCATCTAATAAACTAGTTACACCTTTTATAATCACGCGCGGAATCGAAACCGATCGTCTCTTCGCCATCCACAGGCTGAACAACAAAACCATGACGCCATTTTCTGCAAAACAACCGCGTTCGGGGAGGAAACGCGACGCTTTTGCGCGTTTAAAACGCACGTAAACCGCTTCATCAAAGGTCGCGAGGTTTAAAACTAAGCTTTTAGGTGTTCTTACCGATATAATCCGCAGATTCCCGGAAGATACTTCGACTCTACGAGCTCTTGGATGATGTGTGACGCCTCCGCGCGCATGAATGCGAGTCTCCAGCACATGCACGTGCGCTGCTGAGCAAACACTGGAGATCTATCAGGGTCCGTGACCTAGTGCTTAAAGATCCGGGCTGGACCGAGGAGCTCGGGGGTTCGAGTCGCTATCACCAATCCACACATTTAGCTACAGCATTTCATCAGGCTATCACACAAATGCCAATGCAAATAAACGGACTTAAAGCAGTTTAAAAGTTGAACCTTTCTAATAAAGAAAATTTCGGCCAATACTGACATTTTAACTGTTTTAGAGGTCATTCTAATGGACTCAAAAAGTTTGTTTATAAATGTAAAAAAGTTCGTTATTTCCATATTTTTATTAAAATATGACTTTTTTATTGTTTTAATAGCCTAGTATAAAAGTTATATTTAAGTTCATTATAAGTTATACATACTACAATAAAGTAATTTTTCTTATTAGTGTGGTTAATGAATCATTGAAGGTCAGCAGCAAAGAAATAAAGTGAGATTAAATGCATAAAATATACTTTTAAAATCAGTATATTTAATATATGCAGATTTGCGTAACATTGAGTTTGCGTTTGACTATTTTTGATAATTTTTTTAGGAATACTAAATGTGTTTTTGTGCAAGTGAGATGAGTAAATACATGTTCACATTTAGTCTAGAACTACAAATAATAGGCTATTCTTATATCTATACTATGTAAATTACATAGTATCGATATAAGAATATAATATTAATATAACTATATGCCTATTATTATTATTTATTAAAGATAATAGATCAAATAAAGATTAATGATCAATATTTTGATTAATCGAATCCAAAATTGTATATGAATAGAATGTAAAAATAAAATAAATAAAAAATGAAGTGATTATAAGCTGGCAATGCCAAGTAAAAAGATAGATAGATAGATAGATAGATAGATAGATAGATAGATAGATAGATAGATAGATAGATAGATAGATAGATAGATAACAGGGCTTTAAGCCCCTCTGTTCTTCTGTAAGACTAAACACTAAATAAATAAACTCTCGGCACAGACACTTGGATACAAATCAAGAACGCAGTGAAGCAGGTAAGAAAAATGTATTTCTGTAACAGCTGAAATGCAAAATATCATCAAACCCGAAAATACACATCTATATCATTGAGAACACATGGGCCAACAGGACACACACTGTATAAAGGACACGGGAATGAGAGAAATGCCTCTGATGAGTCCAGGTATAAAAATAAGGCCTTCGAAATCTTTACAATTGTTACGGCTGGGAAGGTGTCGCTATAATACATCTATGAACATACGCATCACGTAAGAGTAAAGGTGGAAATAACCTCAATAACAGGGCTGATTGTGCAGTGTTATGACAAACCACCTGTTTAGCAGTGACATTCACTAATAATGGCAAAGTAGTAGACTGCACACATGCAACAATATCACAAACTGATCCGATCAGATTGACTGTATGCAGATTATTACAGAATTAATTCATATTGCATCAGGCGTGTTGCTTTAGCTGGAAGCAAGCGGAGTGTCTTTCTCTTTCACAGAAAAAAACACACTGCGCGTTTTTGAGATAAATGTGTAACCGAGAAAGTAGCTTAAAATACAATAATTCTAATTAAACCATCAGACAGTTATAATCTATGGAAGCTTGTTTCCGCCACAGAATAATGAAAAAAAATAGTTTTTTCCTCGCAATTTCGAGTTTATATCTCACAATTCTGACTTTTTTTCAGAATTGCGTGACATAGCCTACTCACAATTGTGAGTTAAAGTTGCGAGATATAAACTATCGCAAGTTATAAAGTCTGAATTGCGAGTTATAAAGTCTGAATTGCGTGTTAATGTCAGAACTGAGAGTTATAAAGTCAGAATTGCGAGTTAAAGTCAGGATTACGAGATATAAACTTACAATTGCGAGATATAAAGTCAGAATTGTGAGTTAAAGTCAGAATTGCGAGTTATAAATTCAGAATTGCGAGTTATAAATTCAGAATTGCAAGATATAAAGTCAGAATTGCAAGATATAAAGTCAGAATTGTGAGATATAAACTTACAATTGCGAGTTATAATGTCAGAATTGCAAGTTAAAGTCAGAATTGCGAGTTATAAATTCAGAATTGCAAGATATAAAGTCAGAATTGTGAGTTAAAGTCAGGATTGCGAGATATAAAGTCAGAATTGCGAGATATAAACTCACAATTGCGAGTTATAAAGTCAGAATTGCGAGATATAAACTCACAATTGTGAGTTATAAAGTCAGAATTGCGAGTTAAAGTCAGGATTGCGAGATATAAACTCACAATTGCAAGTTATAAAGTCAGAATTGCGAGTTAAAGTCAGGATTGCGAGATATAAACTCACAATTGCAAGTTATAAAGTCAGAATTGCGAGTTAAAGTCAGGATTGCGAGATATAAACTCACAATTGCAAGTTATAAAGTCAGAATTGAGAGTTAAAGTCAGGATTGCGAGATATAAACTCACAATTGCAAGTTATAAAGTCAGAATTGCGAGTTAAAGTCAGGATTGCGAGATATAAACTCACAATTGCAAGTTATAAAGTCAGAATTGAGAGTTAAAGTCAGGATTGCGAGATATAAACTCACAATTGCAAGTTATAAAGTCAGAATTGAGAGTTAAAGTCAGGATTGCGAGATATAAAGTCAGAATTGTGAGATATAAACTTACAATTGCGAGATATAAAGTCAGAATTGTGAGATATAAACTTACAATTGCAAGTTATAAAGTCAGAATTGCGAGATATAAAGTCAGAATTGTGAGATATAAACTTACAATTGCGAGTTATAAAGTCAGAATTGCGAGATATAAAGTCAGAATTGTGAGATATAAACTTACAATTGCGAGTTATAAAGTCAGAATTGCGAGTTAAAGTCAGGATTGCGAGTTATAAAGTCAGAATTGCGAGTTATAAAGTCAGAATTGCGAATTATAAAGTCAGAATTGTGAGATAAAAATGTGTTTTATTCCGTGGTGGAAACAAGCTTCCATAGCAATCTCACTCAATTCATTGTAAAATCAGCCTAGTGAATGAAAATAATATGAAAACAAAAATAAAACACAAACAAAAATAAATAAAAAAAATGCAAAAGTAAAATAAAAAAAAAATTAAATATAAAAAAGATATATATAAATAAAAATAAAAATTGCACTGCTATGCCATGGTAACATTCATTAATTTCTACAAGAGGGACGTGTATATAATAATACTTCATACAGTTACAGCTCAACATTATTGATGAACTGTAGTACACAGTTTTTTTGTGGCACTATTGGACCAAAACAAAGAGCCATAAGATCAATAAGAGACAAAAGGGTTCAGATCAGAAACATTACAATTGCAATCGGACTCATTCAGTTTTACTTGAAAAAATATATTATTGTGTCAATAATTCTATAGAATATTCTCTAATGATTGATGTGCAATGGGAAAAGGCAAAACATGTAACGAACATCCTCTCATCCCAGGCCGTTTTCTCTCTTCGGCGTGGATGGACTGGAGAAACTCCACATGGAAGCACTTCTTCACCCATGAGAGACGGTGCTGAAGGGATCCGGTTGGTTTCTAGCTCTGGTTCGCATTGGCATCAAGGCAACACGGTAAAAATCCTACATGTTTGTTTTAGGGGCGGGGTGGGGGGTGGGGGGGGGTCACAGCAAACAAGAAGCTGGCTTTCACAGAGCGTATCGTCTTTGCACAGTCGAAAACAACTATACATGATTCATATATCAATACTTCCATAAATAAACGAGTACTCAAATCTTGAAGAAAAGTGCACAAAAAAAGGATCTTTACAGGAGTTCTGTCTCTTTGAATATTAATATTCTTATGCTAGCGATGAAGACCTTCTCAGAGATCAAGCTCAAATTGTAAATCATGATAAAAAGCTTTGGGAAACCTGTTTGGAAATAATCATAATTTTATGTTTGGTGAGGTCAGTGGCGCAGAAATTACTCACTTCACCTGAATATATTCAGTGAGATTCAACCGTACTTATTTTTGTAAAAATATCGGTCATGATGTGGCGTAACATTTATTTTATTGCATCAGGTCAATGTACACCACTAATAAAAAAAAAAAAAATTGAAATAAAATAAGTCTCTTTTGCTCTTCAAGGCTGCATTTACTTGATCAAAAATACAGTAGATATTGTGAAATAATATTACAATTTAAAAATAGCTGTTTTCTACGTGAATGTATAGTAAAGTGTAATTTATTCCTGTGATCAAAGCTGAATTTTCAGCATCATTACTCCAGTCTTCAGTGTCACATGATCCTTCAGAAATCATTCTAATATGCAGATTTGATGCTCAAGAAACATTTCTGGTTATTAAATCAGTGTTGAAAACAGCTTAGTATATTTGTGGAAACCTTGATACAGTTTTTCAGGATTCTGTGATAAATAGAAAGTATATAAATGTCACTTTTTGATCAATGTATTGCTAAATAAAGTAAATTGAGAAGGTCTTTGAGAAGGTCTTCATTTCCGGTGGTTAAACACTAAAAGGTCCACATATTGACCTCATGACATCTTTAGAAAAAATAAAATTGGCAACAGACTTCGGCCGACTGCCAATACTGGCTCACTGCAATGTACCTTTCCTCTAGAAAACTGTGGGTACATCATCATTTCAGTCAGTATTCCTTTAAACAAAATCATCCGAGAGTGATTATTAAACGGGACGAGCGCAGAAACGATCGGCCCTTTCGTTTTTAGGTCTATGAAGATGCATCTGACTGAGGAAGATCGAAACCACCTTGAACCTCTGAGAGATACTAACAATAAATACAACAAAAAAATATATATAATAAAAGATATGTACACACATTTCCAACAATAGGGTCTCAATAATACTTAAAACTTTGAAAATGGCATAGAAATATACTTCTGCTCAACGTGTGAAGCACTAATCAGGTCAGTTAGAAAATTAATAAAGACGATAAATTATTATACAAAATTCATCACCGGTTAAAAGTTGCTTTACAACATGAGTACGACTCCTGACTTTTTTTTTTTAATCCACAAAAACACATGTGTGTCAAAAAACAAATGCTCAAAAACCTAAATTCATCCAATTTAGAAAAATACAACTTGCCAAAAAACAAAAGAAAAAAAAAAGCGTCTGTAAAATATTCCCTTGGTAGTTTTTCCCCTCCTTTTGTGAAGTTCAGGCATGAAATTAAGTGCACTTTAGATTGACACGGTTGAGTCTGAAGGGGTTTCCCTCCATCCACATGAAAACCAAAATAAAACTCCGTATGTGTGTATCGCTGAATGTCTTGAAACTGGTTAAATCAAAAGAATCTGAATCCATGTGAAACTGAAGTTCGTGAATATCGTCATTTCAAAAGGAGACGAGAGATTGACTTTATCTTGCGTAAAGTCTCCAACGACGGGTTTATTCCTAATGGTTGCGGAGTGGAAGAAGCCCTGTAGGGAACGCCGAGCGATCGGAGGGAGGCAGCGGTGGGATAAAGGCAGGAGCGGCGGCCCTCAGGAACCACAGCGTCAGTGAGGGACCTTGGGCTGCAGAAGAGGCTGGTGGTTAGTAGGGCTGGCACAATATATCGCAATACAAAAATGCAACATGTATCGTGGATAGTGACAATATGTATTGTGTATAGTTCTCCCAAAATACACATTTCTGTGTGAGAAAAAATTCAAGTGTAATATAATAACATAAATAATTAATAATAACAAATAGTATCAATCTTTTAATGAAAATAAATAAAACAAAATGTTGAATTTTTTTTTATTATATATATATATATATATATATATATATATATATATATTGTTTAGGCTAGAAAAGAAATGTATAGTAGACTAGACACATATGCAGTGAAAGATAAAAATTCCATGAATAAAAAAATAATAATAAAAATAATAATAAATAAATAAATAAATAAATAAATAAATAAAGAGAGAGAGAGAGAGAGAGAGAGAGAGAGAATTTTTATAATATAATTTTTATACTAGAATAATTAGTATGAATACATTTTGTACATCTTTTTTCATTTACATATTTTTCGAGCCTGGAAAACAACTATGATACAAAAAAAATTTAATAAATTTGTTTAATTATATATATATATATATATATATATATATATATATATATATATATGTATGTATATATGAAAAAAAAAAATCCATTCCATTTCAAATCATTATAAACATTCCATGATTTTACATAACTTTTAAGAATATTATTAATATATGTTGTTAATATAAAAATAAAACAAATCATTACAAATATTATAATTACATAATATGATTTACTTCTAGGCTAAAGAAAATATAAATGCCAAAATTTATAGAAATATATGTACACTACAAAAATAGTAATTCAAAAAATTACAAATTAAATAATATTGAAACAACTTCCTGGCCTGCAAATCACAATTTTAAAATTCCCTCAGATTTTTTTATCATATAAAACCCATATCATATTGATCAGTGAGTGTTGCAAAATAAACATCTGAATAGTTGTGAGTGTCTGTAAGGATCAGTGATGGGTCTTTTATGAACGATCGTCGGTCACGTGACAAATGAACGAAAGACTTGAAAGGTAAAGTAATTATTTATGTTCCCTGTAAATTATTTTCGACTGCATTATAACGATTTCTTAATTCAGAATATGATCAAGATTGCGTAGGTGGATGTGTTTGGGGAATTTGCCTGTTAAAAGTACAACATTTAAAGCCACTTAAATGAATGAAATGACAAAAAAAAACAAAAAAAAAGATTAGTTCATTTTGATGAACGAGATCGAACAAGAGATTCAGTAAAATTATCTGAACTTCCCATCACTAGTAAGCAGAGGTGGACAGTAACAAAGTACATTTACTTGAGTACTTAAGTACACTTTTTGAGTATCTGTACTTTACTCGAGTATTATTTTTTCTGGAAACTTTTTACTTTAACTTCCCTACATTTGAAAGACAAATATCGTACTTTTTACTCCACTACAATTCTGTCAAGTTCCTTGAGTAGAAAGTAGTAACGTCAGTCAGGGTGGTTGGAAATGAAAGTCGGGTTGACGTCAGAACCTGACGTTGGGTTGAAAATGAAAATGACGTCAGAAACCAACATCAGTCGGGTTCTGACGTCAACCCAACTCTCATTTCCAACCACAATACAACGTCTGCAACTTTGGAGATTAACGTCAATCTGATGCTGGATTCTGACATCAACCTGATTTTCATTTTCAGCGTTGGGTTTGGTCTTCTAAATGCGAATTTTGTCATTGTTTTGGAGCACACTCCAAATAGCTTATAGATAACAGTAACACTAGCTTATAGATAACAGTAACACTAGCTTATAGATAACAGTAACACTAGCTTATAGGTAACAGTAACACTAGCCTATAGATAACAGTAACACTAGCTTATAGGTAACAGTAACACTAGCTTATAGATAACAGTAACACTAGCTTATAGATAACAGTAACACTAGCTTATAGATAACAGTAACACTAGTTTATAGATAACAGTAACACTAGCTTATAGATAACAGTAACACTAGCTTATAGATAACAGTAACACTAGCTTATAGATAACAGTAACACTAGCTTATAGACAACAGTAACACTAACTTATAGATAACCGTAACACTAGCTTATAGAAAACAGTAACACTAGCTTATAGATAACAGTAACACTAGTAACACTAGCTTATAGATAACAGTAACACTAGTTTATAGATAACAGTAACACTAGCTTATAGATAACAGTAACACTAGATAACAGTAACACTAGCTTATAGATAACAGTAACACTAGCTTATAGATAACAGTAACACTAGATAACAGTAACACTAGCTTATAGATAACAGTAACACTAGCTTATAGATAACAGTAACACTAGTAACACTAGCTTATAGATAACAGTAACACTAGCTTATAGATAACAGTAACACTAGTAACACTAGCTTATAGATAACAGTAACACTAGCTTATAGATAACAGTAACACTAACTTATAGATAACAGTAGATAACAGTAACACTAGCTTATAGATAACAGTAACACTAGCTTATAGATAACAGTAACACTAGTTCATAGATAACAGTAACACTAGCTTATAGATAACAGTAACACTAGCTTATAGATAACAGTAACACTAGCTTATAGATAACAGTAACACTAGCTTATAGATAACAGTAACACTAGCTTATAGATAACAGTAACACTAGATAACAGTAACACTAGCTTATAGATAACAGTAACACTAGCTTATAGATAACAGTAACACTAGTAACACTAGCTTATAGATAACAGTAACACTAGCTTATAGATAACATTAACACTAGTAACACTAGCTTATAGATAACAGTAACACTAACTTATAGATAACAGTAGATAACAGTAACACTAGCTTATAGATAACAGTAACACTAGCTTATAGATAACAGTAACACTAGTTTATAGATAACAGTAACACTAGCTTATAGATAACAGTAACACTAGCTTATAGATAACAGTAACACTAGCTTATAGATAACAGTAACACTAGTTTATAGATAACAGTAACACTAGCTTATAGATAACAGTAACACTAGTAACACTAGCTTATAGATAACAGTAACACTAGCTTATAGATAACAGTAACACTAACTTATAGATAACAGTAACACTAGCTTATAGATAATAGTATCACTAGCTTATAGATAACAGTAACACTAGCTTATAGATAACAGTAACACTAGCTTATAGATAACAGTAACACTAGCTTATAGATAACAGTAACACTAGCTTATAGATAACAGTAACACTAGCTTATAGATAACAGTAACACTAGTAACACTAGCTTATAGATAACAGTAAGGCTAACATATTCATACTAAAAGCCACAAAACTTTAAATATTGCACTATTTGAGGGAACAGACATTTGGGTGTCCGAAACCATTGTGGACGTTATTGAGTGACTTATTCAATCTCACATTCAATCCCACTGGAACTGTGTTCTAGAAATAAATGTGATATTGATATGAGGGTAGGCATAGATTCAGAGGCATAAGGTACTGTAAGTATTACATACAACAATGCAACAATTATAAAACAATTGCATTGACATTTACTTTTTACTTTTGAAACTCAAGTACTTTTAAAAACGAGTACTTCTGTACTTTTACTTAAGTAAAAATCGGTCTTTATAACTTTTACTTGTAACGGAGTAATATTTGACCAGTAGTATCTGTGCTTTCACTCCAGGAAGGAAGTTGTGTACTTTGTCCACCTCTGCTAGTAAGGATGCATTCCTGCATTTCGACATCGTGTTGCTAGAAAGAGTGTGTTTCACCTGTGTGTTGAGGACGCCGTGGGCCGTTTCGACTGACGACAGCAGAGCGGAGCTGCTTTTCCTGAATATCCCGTCCAGTGCTGGGGATTTGGTGCTTTTACTGGGTTTGTCGCTCGATCCGGCGCTCTTCCTCTTCCTTCCATCAGAGGAGGTGTAGGACAGTGTGTTGTGAGACGAGACGGCCCCGTGATCCCCGGTAAGCGCCTGCGGGAGGGACAGATCCACACTGCCGAACCGGGGCTTGGCTCGCATGCTGAGGGCGGCCGTCCCGTTACTAGGGGTGGAACAATACAGTATATCAGGTCACAATATATCGCAATACAAAAATGCAACAATATGTATCGCGGATAGTTCACCCAAAATGAAAATTACTGTGTGAGAAAAAAAACAAGTTTTAGGGCGTTTTCACACCTGGAAGTCCACACAGAGGTCCGAACCAAAGTTCATGTTTTGATACATTGTATACATTCTGTAAGTTTTGGTTTGGTTTCACATTGCAATTATGCGAGTGCACTAAAGAACTTTAAGTGACACACTTGCGTCCTGTCGTCATCATCTATGTGGGCTGCGTCTTGACATTGATTGGTTTGTAAACGGACGTGCGTCTGACGTCAGTGTGTTGTCTATTTGCCGGGTAACTTTGACAAGACAAATGAACAGACGCATATCGTTGCCACTATACTGTTATTATTACGGCATTACTCCCTGCAGCTCCAGCTATACTCGAGGCTAGTTCAAGTTAACGTCCTCGTTGTGCGAACATTTTATCGTCACCGGCAGGACAAATATGTGTGTATGTGTGTGTGTGTGTGTGTGTGTGTGTGTGTGTGTGTGTGCGCACGCGTGTGAATCAGCTGGAAGAAACGCTATGGGCAGGACTGACAGATCTGCACATAAATATTCTTCTTCAGTTGTTTAGGCTATGCGGGAACCACCGGATCTTCCTGGAAATGGTCTGAACGTCCGAACCAAACAGAAAATGCGTTCACACTAGAAACAAACCAAACCTTTGTTCAGTTTGATCCGGACCGAGACTACCTCTTTTCGTCGGACCAAATTTAGTCTGTTTGGTCCGGACCGTGGTCTGGGAGAGGTTTCACACCTGTAATTTTGATTCGGACCAAACAAGGTAGGTGTGAAAGGGCCATTAGTGTCAGTACTACATTAAACTACTATATATAATGTTGAATATAATGTATAATAATGCGATGGGGGGAATATTTGTGTGTCCTGATAATGCCAAATGTCTTGTTACCTGTAAAAAGTGCTACTTTATTTTAAATATATATCTAGTCATTGAGAGAGTGAAAGCATGTTCGTCGTCGACAATAATTCTGTGTTTTCAGCTTCAGCTTCAGAATCATGAATATTGTTATTCTGGTGTCTCTATTGTCCTGTGCATTGGGTTCAAAGTCCAAACCTATTCATTTACACACACAATGTAATATCAAATTCAGCATTTTAATCAACTGTACATTTTTTGTTAAGCTTTTATCATATGTCTTGGGAGTATCGCAATAATATGGTATCGTGATATGTATCGAATCGTGACATGAGGGCATCGTTACACCCCTAGAGATACTCATTATTTACATAAAGAAGTCTTAAAGGTACAGTAGACAAACACAGGGTCTGAGAGAAGAGCAGAGAAGCATGAAAATGGCTGTGAAACACTAAATTATGTCTGTTTTTCAGAGCATTATAGTGGATTACTGAATTATTGCACACGTTTTATATCTCATGCACTGTTAATTTTTTCATATTGGAGTATCGCAATAATATGGTATCGTGAGTTCAGTATCGTGATATGTATGGAGTATCATTACCCGTTACTGATGTGCGGAGGGAGATGGTAGCTGTTCCCGCTGTTCCCGCTTTTCCTGTAAGCCGCTGATTCAGAAGCGGGAGGCGCTCTCCGTCTTTTGGGTCCCGGTCCTTCCCCTGAGGCTTTGGGTGTCCTGGCCGGTTTACTCCTCTGCAGTCGGGGTCCGGGATCGGGTCCGGGATCAGGGTCCCTGATGCAGAAAACACCAGCGCCGTTATGAGAGAGAGAGGAGGAGTACGAGAGCATCGAGACGCTGTCCACAGGAGCCGTGAGAAACGCTGAGCCCAGGGGAGAACCTTCACACGAGCTCGTCATGCTCTCCACCGCTAGGGGGACTTTCCTGTGGCAAACAGGATATGACATCACCAGCCTGTGGTAGGAAGCTATGTGGCACGTTAACCTAAATAATGTGCGTTTGCAGAGCGAAAGAAAGCATTGTGTGCGGTCACAATTCATTTGTTTCTGCCTAAAGTTCTGGGTCATATTTCACCCCCAAATCAAAGAAAAAATTTAAAATAATATTTTGCATAAAGAAAATTGCCAACACTTCACAAAAAGGTTTCACTAGTTAACATTAGATAATGTATTAACTAACATGAAAAACATTTCTTACAGGATTTATACATCTTTGTTAATATTATACAGCTCGTGTATTGTTTGTTCATGTTAGGTCACAGTGCATTAACTAATGTTAAAAAACATTTTAATAATGCATTAATAAATGCTGTAGTATTGTTCATTCTTAATTCATATGAACTAAAGTAGTAAACTAATGAAACCTTATTGTTACCAGAAAATTAAATCTATTATTGGGATGCATTGCGATATTAATTATCAAGTTATATTTTTATAGCATTATTAAATATAATTTATATTTTAGGTTATATTATTATATATAGGTTATATTATTATTATTATTAAACATTAGCATTAAATTGTCAGATATTACTGAATAATAATTAAAATTATTAAATAAATAAAATTGTAAATGCTCAACTGCCATGAAAATGTTTACTAATAATTATTTACTTTTATTATTAACAATCATATTTATGACATTCTTCAGTTTAACAATCTTAAAAAATATTATAAATTATAATTATTATTAATAAAAAAAATTATGTTTAACCACTTGTTTAATAATGTCTGTTTATTTATAAAAAATTAAGTATCATTTTCTAAATGCAAAATATTTTTTTCTTTAGTTTTTTGGGATAAAAGAAATATATTGCATAAAGAAAAAGATTTTTTTGCACTGCAACAGTGTTCATGTGGTTATTTTTACAGCACTTAAATACAAATCTTTATTTTATTATATATAATAAAATAAATAAAACTGAATAATTGAACATCAAAATAATGTGCAAAAGCAAACATCCAAAATGGTCCTAAAACATCTTTATTTTCCCAAAACACATTTTTTCTCCTTTTGATTTTGGGATGAAATATTTGAAAGCTTGTGTGAAATTCCCAGTGATGGAAAAACAAGTGAATCCACCCATAAATTCTCCCCCAATGTGTGCATAATAGCGCGAGCACACAGAGAAGCGTGTAACTCGCCTCCACATGAGAGAGTTGACGTGTTTTTCCACCATGCAGTGAAGCGCCAGCCTGACCCGATCCCACCGTCTGTCGAACACGTAGTGACCTCTTCCCATCATCCGACTGCTGAACGCACAACACTAACACACACCAGGCACAGACAGAGAATGTGTTTCTCAGATTATATTACTTAAAGGGATAATTCACCCAAAAATCAATCATCTTTTGGAGCCAATATTTTTAAAGGGATAGTTCACCCAAAAATTTTAATTACCCCTTGATTTACTCGCCCTCAAGCCATCCTAGGTGTATATGACTTTCTTCTTTCAGACGAATACAATCAAATCGGAGTTATATAAAAAAATGTCCTGGCTCTTCCAAGCTTTATTATGGCAGTGAATGGCTGTATCTGTCCCTCAAAGTGCATCTATCCATGATGAAAGTGCTCCACACTGCTCTGGGGGGTTAATAAAGGCCTTCTGAAATGAAGCAATGCGTTTGTGTGAGAAAAATATCCATATTTAAAACTTTATTGACTAAAATAACTAGCTTCCGGCCAAACGAACATACTACTTACGCCTAAAGTGCAACTTAAAGGGATACTTCACCGATTAGCATTAAGCTTTGTATCAGTCGAAACCCGGTAGTATTTTCGAGTGACCGTGCTTCCCTCCCTCATGTCCCCCTGAGACGAGAGATTTCTGTATTGTGTGTCTGGAAAAAAACCTCAGATGACGCAAAAATCGTCATTTAGCTCATCAGAGGCTTTTATGTCCAGAAGCGAGAGACTACAGCCAATAGGAGGAGCTCGTCCCGCATGTGTTCAACCCGCCCATAGGGGGATCTCACGATATAACGCCGTCTTTTCAGTTTCGAGTCGACTAGTAGCCTAGTTGTATCATTTCTCCCGATACTGCCCTCTGTAACCGGGAGGCGTGGCTTGGGAGTGTCCTCGTAGGGCAGCAAAGCAAGTGCATTCTGGGAGTTGTAGTCTTTCATCCACATGAGCCAAAAATACATTTTCTGGCTTTTCTCAGTCTAGAAGGCACCAACTTCTAAAATAATTTCTACATAAATGGCCCAATTTAAATACACATTCATCTTTCCAGCGGTGAAATATCCCTTTAAGCGAGTAATGCGACGCACTGCTGATATTTACGCTACGCATGACGTCACAAGTTGTGTAAGTTGCACTTTAGGCTTAAGTAGACTGCGTAAGTTCGTTTGGCCGGAAGGAAGCTAGTTATTTTACTTTATAACATGTTAAATATGAATATTTTCTCACACAAATGCATGGCTTCGCTTCAGAAGGCCTTTATTAACCCCCCAGAGCAGTGTGGAGCACTTTCATCATGGATAGATGCACTTTTATCATGGATAGATGCACTTTTATTGACTTCAAAACAGATACAGCTATTCACTCCCATTATAAAGCTTGGAAGAGCAAGGACATTTTTTAATATAACTCCGATTTGATTGTATTAGTCTGAAAGAAGAAAGTCATATACACCTAGGATGGCTTGAGGGCGAGTAAATCATGGGCTAATTTAAATTTTTGGGTGAACTAGCCCTTTAATGCTTATACAGCAAAATATAAAGGGTCCCAAAACACAACAGACAAACAGCAGTGCAGTGATGAATGGTTTTGTTCCGCTCACGCTCAGGGGTTGTGGGTGTTGTGGAGAGTAATGGCACATCAGCTTCTCTGTCTCTTCAGGAAGATCCGCTTCTCCTTCATCGCTGGACAGACGCGAGTCTCCGCTGATTCTCTGCCAGTCGAGCGCAGGTTCAGGAGCAGAGCTGAGCACGACACCACACACTCTGCAGAGGAGGACATGATCATCTGAGAAACCTTCTAGGCAAGGCGAGGTTATTCATATCAGTCATTCAAAGTGTGCATCTCTCTTTAGTGTGTAATGTTGCTGTTTGAGCATGAAAAAGAGTTATTCTCTATATCAGAACTCCTGTTTCTGAACTCCCTGAAACGCCTCCATTGTAGTCTTGAGTTTCTTCCGGGAACGAACACGTCACAATATTCCTCATTTAAATAATTCATACGCAGAATAAAGGGGCGGGGCCTGGTTGAGATAGTTAGTAGTGTGTTAAACTGGTGGTTATGGTAAGGGGCGGGACATTTCTCAAACACACTCGAAGCGCTCGACCAATCACAACACACTGATCCAGCCGACCAATCAGAGCACAGTGTGCTTTTCAGAAGGAGGGGCTTCATAGAGACAGGAACTAAACAGAGCGATACTGACAGACTGGGAAGAGAGGAGCTGCAACAATGGAGAATATATGGGGAAAATAATCAACATTCAAGCAGGAAAACCTGTTCTAGTAGAGCCTGAAACAAAAAGGCATAATAGGTCCTCTTCAAAAATCATAAAATAATCAAAACAGATGCATAAAAAAATTATAATAATAAAAACATCTGTTAGACTAGGGCTAAGGCATTATACTGAATATTCACGATTCACAGATGATTTTTCTGGCAATTAAAAAATAAAGTAACGTAAATATTGCAATGATTTTAAAATGCACTTTTATTTGCCCAGAAGTTTCCTAAAATTTTTATTTTATTTTATATTTCATTCTTTTTTATCATTATTTATTTATATATTTCACAATCTTTTCTTAAACTTTTAAACTTTAGTAGCAAAAATACAGATAAAGTTGGTCAATTTGATTCAATTCTGTGAATCAGTTCCAACGGTTCATTGTCAATGAATCGATTCAGAACTCAACGATTCAGAACTCAACGATTCAGAACTCAACGATTCAGAACTCAACGATTCAGAACTCAACGATTCAGAACTCAACGATTCAGAACTCAACGATTCAAAATGCACCCCCACTAAAATGTTTTAGTATAAATATTTAGGAAAATATGGCAGTTTATTGACATGTTGGTGCCTATAAATAAAAAAGGATTGAATATCATGTGTTCATATATTGATAAACATGCCTTGATTGTTTTAACAACATTTTTACTGTTTTACTTCTTAAAGCAAATATTTTGAACCTAACTGGAAACAATGGTTCAAATGATTGTGTGGGCACTTTAATATGGAAGTACAGTAGACTAATCCTACAATCAGTGTAGTCGGCAGAACGTACCTGTGCAAGTGTGAATTGGCCAGCCTCAGTTTGAGAGTGGGAGTGGTCTTGCCATTGGTACAGCTTGCGGATTGGCTGGGTGTTGCGTCATGTGACTGTGTGACCTGCACTGATTGGCTGCCTGCTTGAACTTCCTTTTTTTGCCCCCCCTCCTTCTCTTTCGGCCGTCCCTTATGCTCCGCTAGCAGAAAGTCGAAGTCTTTCCTCCGTCCTGGGACGGCTCGCCGGTGGGTCAAAGAGTGAGTCTAGAACATACATGATCAAACACATGTTATGAGCACCAACACAGCGAACATTCAAATCAACAGATGTGATTATGAGTAATGGTACCAACCTTACAGGTTAACGAACGAGTGCAGGGCCGCTTCGTCTCTGGGTCTAAAACCCCACAGTGTTTATTAGCATCAAACACTCGCCCTGTGCAAAAAAACAGAGAGTGACTTTATATTGTTATTTTCAGCTAAATATAATTTTTTTATTTGATGTATTATATTGCATTAATATATTATGCACTATTTCATAAAATGCAGTAATTATTTGTATCTTTTTGTATGTATGTGTATACATATACACACACACAAGCATATATATATATATATATATATATATATATATATATATATATATATATAGAACTCAACGATTCAGAACTCAACGATTCAGAACTCAACGATTCAAAATGCATCACCACTAAAACATTTTTTAAATTTTTTTTTATATAAAATATCTTGAAATATATTTTATTAATACATTTTATTTTATTATTTTATTTTATTTTATAATTTACATTTTTTTATTATTATTGATATGTATTAGTATGTTATGTTGGTACATATCAAATAATATCTCAATATCAAATAAGTGTTCATAAATTGTGGAAAAAATGCCTTGATTAATTTAAATATTTAGTCTGTTTTACTTCTTAAAACAAATATTTAGAACCTCAGTGGCAACATTTATTTTATGTGTGTGCGTGCGTGCGTGTGTGTGTGAGTGTGTGTGTGTGTGTGTGTGTGTGTGTGTGTGTGTGTGTGTGTGTACGTTTGTGTCTGAGTGTGTAATGTATTTTTTTGTACGTATTAGATTATTGAGTATTTATTTTCTCAACATGCTAATGTCAAAATGCATTGGAATCAATTTTGAGTGTTGGTTGAATAATATCTTGTGTGCGATGATCTCAAATCAGTTTCCTCTCATTTAGATGTGAACAGTAGACAGCGAAGAGACTCACCAAGAGCGTATTTCACACCAGAGGTTTTATCTCTGAGAAACTGGTTTCAAACACAGAGTCCTGATTACAGCAGTCCGAGGATCTGCCGGCCGAGAGCCGCATAAATCAAGCCAAGAGCCGAGAGCCGAGAGCCGAGAGCCGAGTAAACAACACACGGAGAGGGACGAGGAGACTAACCAGTGAGTGACGACTAAACATTCAAGCTTCCAGACGAACGACAACTCTTCAAAACATAAACCACAGGACTTGAGTTTGAAAACAGGTGACGGGATTCATTTCCTTTAATGCTTGTTCATCCTTTTGATTTGTGTTTTTATTTCTCTCTCTCACCCGTTTTAAAATAAGAACATACAGTGCTTAGCATTAGTGAACACACACATGCTAAAGTTGACTAAAAAGAGGAATTAAAAAATCATCTTTTGGAAATTGATCTTAATGCCTTAATTAGAAAAATGAGGAAAAATACAACCTTTAAGGACACCAATTTTCTTTGTGAATGAATAATGTATCGTAAATTAATAAATGTTCTTCCTTAAAATAGAGGGGTGCACAAGTCAGGACTAGGGCTGTCACTTTTGTGAAAAAATCCTGTTTGATTTTTGAGACATAAGTGTTCATTGAATCGATTGTAAAATCGAATTTCCACGTCTAAAGACGTTTCCATTTTAAACGCCAAATATGGGCAAATCCACGGACAACTAACAGGCATTAGGACGAGCGTAAAGAGGACGCTTGAGACGCACACAAGTCAGCAATATACCTGATGATTTATTGGCGTGAAGTTTCGTGCACGATGACAAACAGGAGTGCAACATTCTCGAAAAACAATAAGCAGAGTGGACTGCCATAACATCACTGACAAACATCACTGCCGGCTTCAACATGGCTGAGTTTACCATTAGAAATGTCAAACAAATTTGGCCTACGTAGGAGATTGTAGACCGTATCCCGAATCTGTATCTGTGTGCATGAGACTGTCTGAATACCGGCATTATTCACAGTTTTGTAGTAAAAGAGACACATTATGCAGAAGTATAATATGCTGTTATGTGTGTGTGTCAGAGCCTGCAGTCGCTGTGTGACGCGCGTTCGCTGCGGGCGTATCGTGACGAGCTGGACGCGCTCCGAGAGAAGGCCGTTACAATCGATTCCCTATTTTCGTTTTCGAAACTTGTGTTGGTTGGTCCGATCGATTGTGCAATCGACTTTCGAACGCAAAGTGACAGCCCTAGTCTGGACACCCCTATGTTAAATTCCCACAGAGGCAGGCAGATTTTTATTTTTAAAGGCCAGTTATTTCATGGATCCAGGATACTATGCATCCTGCCCCACATCATCACACACCCTTCACCATACCTAGAGATTGGCATGGGGTAGTTTACATAAGATCATCTCTCAATGCAAATCAAACCAGCTATTCGGCTAACTGAAATAAAACCATGCCAGTCTCTAGGTATGGTGAAGAGTATGTGATGATGAATTTTTTATTTTTTATTTTTAAAGGCCTTTAAAAATAAAAATCTGCCTGCCTCTATGGGAATTTAACATAGGGTTATCCTACCTTATGCACCCTGTATTTTAAGGAAGAACATTTATTTATTTTACGATACATTATTCATTCACGAAGAAAATTGGTGTCCTTAAAGGTCCCTAAAATTTTTCTAATTAAGGCGTTCAGATAAATTTCCAAACGATGATTTTTTATTCCTCTTTTTAGTCAACTTTAGCATGGGTGTGTTCACTTATGCTAAGCACTGTATTTAAAACAAAGAACTCCCACACACTATCAGGGACTTGCAAATGAGTATCAAAATTGTATTAGCAAAGTTTCGGTCTCACGACCTTCATCAGGCATCTCTATGAGTGAGACCGAAACGTTGCTAATACAATTTTGATACTCATTTGCAAGTCCCTGATAGTGTGCGGGAGTTCCTTGTTCTTTGTAGATTTTTTTAACCTCTACTTATTTGGTCTTTTTTGATGGTGTTTGCTAATTAAAACAAGAACATATACAATTCAATCTAAAAACAGCAAAAAAAAAAACAAATATTTTTGTATTATTTTAAATTGTTATAGTATTTCTTTACATTTTAAAAATATTTAATTTTTACATTTTCAGTTTTCATTATTTTGTTTTTTGTCATTTTTAATATTTTTTTTATTTTATTTCTATTTAGCTTTATTTTTTTATTTCAGTAATTAATTTTAGTACTTTTATTTCAGTTATTAGCCAAGGCAACATTGCAACTTTTTTAGTATGGTTTTTTTTTATTCTTTTCTTTTCTTTTTTTCTTTCAGCTTTATTTGAATAAACAAAAAAAAAAATTGTACTAGTTTTAGTTAACAATAAAACACAACATAAAACATACAGTAACTAAAAAAAAAAAAAAGACTTTTCAAATTCCACTAGATAAAACGACTTTTCATTATTGATGACATCACGAAGGCCATACAGGCAGAGGAAAATAATATTAACCAATACAATTGAAGCACAACCCTCTCCTTTTCCAATCAAATCCTGTTGGAAGTTAAAAAGTGGTTTCCTAATTTTTTTTGTTAAATTCTTATTTTCTCCCCAAAAAACAAAAAAACTAAACAAAAAAAACACAGCTAAATAAATTTTCTTCACTTTTCTTCTCTAAAAGTGTTTTCTACTCACCCGAAACTCTCCGAGGCCTCCCGCCTTTGGCTCCGTTCTGATGCTTCTTGTCTGGAGGAGAAGGCGGGACTATCTGTCTCCTGTCCAATAGGGATGGAGACGTGGAGGGCGAGGGGGCGGGGCGTTTCTCCAAGGGTGACCGTGACGGGCTGGGCCGCCTGTCAATCAGTGATGGAGGCGTGGTGGAGCGAGGAGTCCCGGGACCTCGACCGTTCAGGAACTTCTCCTGGATCTTGTGAGATGCTGGTGACGTCAAGGAGGACTTGAGAGGAGCGGACGACGGAGAGGAAGACGAGGAAGAGAAAGAAAGAGAAGAACTCGCTGTGGGAGACGAAGAGTTGACTTTGATGTGCGCTCCCTCCGATCTGTTGAAACACGGCATCTTCTCCAGACTCACCACGGGTAAAGACACGCTAGAGGACAAAAGATTGTGCATTTAAAACACACAAAGTGAGCAGAAGAGACTCTAAATGTAAATATTATAAACATTAATTTTGACTAACTGTGCCTATTTATATGTAGAATTTTTATTTTTTTCAGATTAGACATATTTCTCTAAAGTTCAATACATAATAAACACAGCCAAATTAATATTAATGTTATTTTCTTTGTGAATATGCCTACATGCCAGAGAGCTTTACAGTCACATTACAGCAGTAGACGGTGTTTACAAACACTCTGCTTTATTACACACTCTCCAGAACACTGAAGTGAACCCATAATCCTGTGTCTGTCAGTGACAGGCAGTGTTTTACCCACCAGGCCTTGGCTCGCGCTCCCTTGGGCGGATACACGGCCAGCGGGGCCTTGCTGAAGCGCGAGTGTGGATAATCCCGAGGAACCCGGAAGGGAAGGGGATCCACCTCGCTTTGAGCCGCAGACATCTTGGCCTTGACAGGAACCAGAGGAGTCCTGGAGCTGCTGGGCGAGCAGTGTCTCCTCTCTGAACACACAACCGTTGTGAAGAAAAAATAATTTTAATTTGTCCTTGAAAATAAGAACTTGTTCTTAAGTGACTTGCCTGGTTAAATAAAGGTTAATAACAAATGGCAGAAGATCAGGGCTGCACAATTAATCACAATGAAACCGCACGCGATTTGGAAAAGGCTGCGATTGTGTCTCACACACACTCCATCTGAACACCAGAGGGCGTCACACACACACTCCATCTGAACCATAGACTGTAAAAAAATAGATCTGAACACCAGAGGGGCTCACACACACTCCGTCTGAACACCAGAGGGCGTCTCAAACACACTCCATCTGAACACCAGAGGGGGTCTCAAACACACTCCATCTGAACACCAGAGGGCGTCTCACACACACTCCATCTGAACACCAGAGGGGGTCTCACACACACTCCATCTGAACACCAGAGGGCGTCTCACACACACTCCATCTGAACACCAGAGGGCGTCTCACACACACTCCATCTGAACACCAGAGGGGGTCTCAAACACACTCCATCTGAACACCAGAGGGCGTCTCACACACACTCCATCTGAACACCAGAGGGCGTCTCACACACACTCCATCTGAACACCAGAGGGCGTCTCACACACACTCCATATGAACACCAGAGGGCGTCTCACACACACTCCATCTGAACACCAGAGGGCGTCTCACACACACTCCATATGAACACCAGAGGGCGTCTCACACACACTCCGTCTCGCACACACTCCATCTGAACACCAGAGGGCGTCTCAAACACACTCCATCTGAACACCAGAGGGCGTCTCACACACACTCCATCTGAACACCAGAGGGGGTCTCAAACACACTCCATCTGAACACCAGAGGGCGTCTCACACACACTCCATCTGAACACCAGAGGGCGTCTCACACACACTCCATCTGAACACCAGAGGGCGTCTCACACACACTCCATATGAACACCAGAGGGCGTCTCACACACACTCCGTCTCGCACACACTCCATCTGAACACCAGAGGGCGTCTCAAACACACTCCATCTGAACACCAGAGGGGGTCTCACACACACTCCATCTGAACACCAGAGGGCGTCTCACACACACTCCATCTGAACACCAGAGGGCGTCTCACACACACTCCATCTGAACACCAGAGGGCGTCTCACACACACTCCATCTGAACACCAGAGGGCGTCTCACACACACTCCATATGAACACCAGAGGGCGTCTCACACACACTCCGTCTCACACACACTCCATCTGAACACCAGAGGGCGTCTCACACACACTCCATATGAACACCAGAGGGCGTCTCACACACACTCCGTCTCACACACACTCCATCTGAACGCCAGAGGGCGTCTCACACACACTCCATCTGAACGCCAGAGGGCGTCTCAAACACACTCCATCTGAACGCCAGAGGGCGTCTCAAACACACACACACACACGCCAAATATGCCCTGCAGCAGAAGTACAATAACACACATCATTCCAGGAAATCCCTATCGGGCATCATCGCTGTAGCAGAATAAACAGAAGATTGAAACGCTTTGATTAAACATGACTAATAAACACACGACTGCCTTATTCTGTGTAAGAAGCACATCATCTCACAGAAGGAGGAGCTCAACTGTCCTTATGAAGTGAGTTTGGAGTAAAAGCATGTTATTAAATGTTGTCTTTTGTTGGACAAGAGGTTCATAAATGCTTCTCATGTTTGGAAAGATGTTTGTGTTGCTTTTTCAAATGCACGTTATAAGCGACTCAAACTCGCAGTGTTGTCAGAGTGAGCAGCGTTTACTGAGCCGTACGTCACTGACAAGCTGCACATAACACATAATCACAGCCTTCACGATTTCAAAATCACGAGAAGCCAAATCGGTTTAAGTGCGATTACATGTTAATTATGATTAATCGTGCAGCCCTACAGAAGATCATCAGACTCTCAACGGGAACCTCAACAGATAAACACATCGGCCCAAAGCACTTCCCAAATCATAGTACATTAAAAGAATATGACAGTGTGCACACTTCTGCTAATATTCCACACAACACACTTACAATATTCAAGAGAGGTTTGTGATTAACTTTTTCAATTGTAGTAATAATATGTACGTCGAGGAATCTGAGGCTGAAAATGAAACTGCAGTTTTAAATGTATGAAACTAAAAGTTAACCAGCAATGGATTTTAGGAAAATGCTTTTAGCTAGATTTAGATGGATAGCTTACATGTAAATGCAAACAATATGCGATGCAATAATGAAATATTATTTTATTAATATTTTATTATATTTATATTTTTACCATACACACACACATATATATACTGTATATATATATAAATACAAATAAATAAATAAATAATATATATATATATATGTATTTTATTTATTTGTATTTAGATATATTTATAAATATATATATATATATATATATATATATATATATATATATATATTTATAATAATAATAAAAAATATATATATATATATATATATATATATATTTGTAAATATAAATATATACATGTTATAAATATAAATAAAAATAAATATTATAAATATAAATATATATATAAATATAAATATATAAAATGCCTCGCACAGACTTCCATAAACATTTTTGCATGACAACTCAAGCAAATCACTGAATCCGAGGTTTGAACTGATTCACAGCAATAAAACAAACTTATCAACCCTGACTCCCTTTTTTGCTGCTGAGGTCTAAACCAGAAATGCTATTAAACAACACTTTCTTAAAATGTTCGTGAGGCAATGCACATGGTTTATTAAAATAGTAGCAATGCTTTTGATGTTGCTTCACTTTATATTTCAAGCAAAACCATCATGAATATCCCACAAATACATAATCCAGTCCAAGTTATTAATACGCCCCCAAAACTGACACACCTGATTCTCCAAAAGAAAGTGCTAATCCACTTACGGTTCTTGCTATGCATGGCTGTGGAGGGGTGGAGGTCTTCTCACTGTTCAACTGTTCCCCAACTACCTGCAACGACAAAGACTCATTATCACACACAACACAACTTACACATAATCCACGTATGGTGTTTCAAAACATTACACCGTCTGAGCCAGACTAGTCTTAAAATAAACAAGGATGTTTTTCTGTTTTTCGTAGTGAATAATGATAATAATGGTTCGATCTGCCAGCTCACTAACTGGCCTTGGCATTAACATCGAGTCTCATCTCCCAGTGAATCTCAGCCAAGAGCCACAACAGTGTTTGCCAGGTCTCTAAAGAGCAGATTCAGAGGCTCTGTTTGGACACGGCTGACGGGGAGAGCCCCTCGCTCGCCCGAGAGAGAGAGAGAGAGAGGAACAATGGTCCGTTCGCTCTGACCGCAGGGGTAATTCAGCATTGGGACGGTCTGAATACATGGCAGGTGTGCAAATACGCTTGGAGGCGTATCTAGTGCAGCTGGGCTGAGAAAAAAATTAAATAATTAAAAAGGCCGAAGTCCATCGTGTTCACAGGTATGCTGATGTTGCTAAAACTTAACTCAGACTTAACTATTCGCACTGGATTAGTATTACCCGGTGACCTCTAGTCATTTGTAATAATTGCGGAGGATGTCTGTGATCTTAATCCTGTGTGAATCGGCCATGTCTGTGATTTGTAAAGTAAAAATTCCCCTGCAAATGCCCCACCATAATTGGCCGAACACCCCGAGGTCCTGTGATAATATCAGTCCCGTGCGAATCGGCCATGTCTGTGATTTGGTGGAGTCGTATATAATATTTTCAAGGTTTTTCTTTCCTGTGCGCTTTTTTATCCATCTTTCGCGATGAATGGAGGCTGCGTTAGGGCTGCTCGATTATGGAAAAAATCATAATCACGATTATTTTTGGTCAGTATTGAAATCACGATTATGTAACACGATTATTTCACATGACTTTGGGAATGTGTTGCATTTATTATTGCATTTTTTTTTTTAAAAATCGAAATTTGAACATTGATTGTACTTTCTGAACTATTAAAATAAATAATATAACAGATAATACTTCAATGAGTATTTTAATAATTCCCGCAGGTCTACCACTTATAATGCGGGAAATTCCCCCACAAACATTGATTCACTTTAGCAAGTAGATTGTATGAGTCGCCTAAATTAATCTACACAGATTATAAAATCAAATCAATCATTTAAAAACTTTCGCAAAAATTTCACAAACCGTGTGAGTGTTCACGTTCAGCGGCGCCGCGTCTTCTCTCTCTCTGTCTCTCAACATGGGTTGGACAAAGCAAGCGTCGAAACTACACTCTCGCGTTTAGGAGTCGGGACATGACGGAATTGTCACTTGCGCAATCGGGCCAGCATTGCATCGTAATCATTTTCACTTCTTTTTAAGTCTTATCAGTTTAAACATTCAAGCTGAGAGAGTTTACGGCTTCGGGAGGGGCGGATGTGCGCGTGTCATTCAGAACACAAGACAAAATTAGAGCATTCTTTCAAAACAGAACATGGCAAAATAATCGTTTTTACTCGATTGTACTATTTTGGTGATTATTGGGAGCAAAAATCGAAATCGAAATTCAATTAATTGCACAGCCCTAGACTGCGTTAGAGTGTTTTGATAGTATTTGGGTGCTGGGTCATATCGCTATACACCATACAACTATACAATTTGCAGAAAGAGAAAGCTGAAAACCATCAGAAGAGCAAAAACAAAAAGAGTGATTAGATGGAGATGGATGACATGTATAGGTAGGTATAGGTAGGTTAACTTTACTGTCCCCAAGGGGAAATTCTGCTTGGGCACTAGGGCGGTGCAACAATTAATCGCGATTAATCGTTGCACAGCCCTGAGTTGCTTCATAAAAAACATCACAAAAGACATCACAAATCACATCGACAAGAACCTGAGAAGCATCGACATATTGTACTTCACAAGAAAAAACAAAAACAAACAAAAACAGAAGAAAAAAGGCCATTGTGGACAACACAGTTCCATGGATTAAAGCGCAAGTGCTAAAGTGCTAGTGTGGTTGCTGCACATTGCTCCATTGCACTGAAGTTTGTGTAAAGTGCATAAGCTAAGGTGCTAGTATGTTTATATCACGTTGTCCTATTGCACCGGGATCATAAGTAAAGTGCTGAAGTGCTCACATATTTATTGTACACAGCAGCTTAATAGAGGCTGGCACAAATTATCATTTTAGGCGATTAGTTTTACATTTTGGTACACGGAGTCTTCTTCCTGATGGAAGAGTTTCGTATTCAGGGAAGAGGGTCTGATTTAATTTTCATAGCCTGTTTCATAATTGTCTGATCATACAGGCTCTGTAGAGGCTCATAGTCTCTCCTCCCTATAATTCTCCTGGCTGTTTTCTAAATCACATTTCTAAATCACACGAGGTCCCCAGATAATACTAATCCAGTGCGAATAGGGCTTAATCTATAGTTATGTTTCCAACCACTTATTTTTATGCGCATTTTGGGATATCGCATTAAAAAACTGCTGGACTGAAACGGCAAAATGAGCATAACATTTTTTGATGCTGTGCTCGTCTGAGTCGGATACATTTATC